>PVJI01011877.1:0-54134 GCA_004026765.1 Micronycteris hirsuta | reverse complement strand
GTTCATGGAGGCTTTTTCACGGCTGAACTTAAAGAAGCCACCTCCTTCCCACCCCTTCACGTGGCCTCGCCACCTTGTTGGACTTTGCTCCCAGCAGTTGCCACCTGTGTACAGGCTGGTGGCTCACATTACATCACCTGTAGGTGTGGGAAGCTGTGAGATCGATTTTTGTTGGGGCTGGCTGCCAGCTGGGGGGCAGGGGACGTTTGTTCCACATGCCAGGAGATAACATCTGTAGCTGGAGAGAATAGCAGGGTTTCTGTCTGAGTCACTGGAGGGCAGATGGGCTGGAAGGAAATGGAAAAAGAGGAAAACCTCTGACTGAGAAAATAACCTTCTGGTTGCAGTGAGTGCTGCGCTTTCTGCCTGATCTTGGTGGGAAACACGCCAGGTTCTTTGAATATTGGTGGTACGCCTTTCTGTTCCCTGCTTGACCCCAGTGGCTCTCACAGCAGCCAGCGAGGTAGATGTTAATGGACATTGGTCAAGAGTCTGTAGCTAATAAGTGGTAGAGCCAGGATTCGAACCCAGACTGACTTATTCAAATTTCCCTTTTCTCCCTTTCCACTAAATCCCACTGACCGGTCCTGATTTCCAAAACACAACATCTGAGATTTCTGCGGACTCCTTCGTTTTGTCTTGTCCTCTTTGTTCTCTGTCTGGCTACATCTTTCCCTGTCCTGTGGAGGGGTTGTTGCTCGGTGCGTTTCTATCCTATGAGCTGCTATGCAGAATGGGGATGGAGGAAACGTTATCAGAGCCAGAAACCCAAGCAAGTATTTTTGCCTCCCACAAAAGGTTCTGAAGCTGGACCCCTGTATTTAAGGACAGAGCTGGAAGTTACAACACCACATTAACCAACATCTATTGGCCAAAAGTTAGTATATAGCCACATCCAACTGCAAGGCACCAAGCTGCAAGGGATGCTGGCAAATGTAACTTTGTAATGTTCAGCTATGTCCCCAGCTGAAAACTGGTGTTTCTATTACTATGTGATAGAAGGAAAAAAAGAAAGCAGGGACAACATTCAAAAACAGAGATGAACAATGATGAGGTAAAAATGTATAAATAGAAGCTTCAGTATTTCTTTCCTGTACCACAGTGCATGGCCTTGCCCAGGCTCCAGAGAGTATCAACCCTTCCTTAGAGATAGTTGCCCTACGGGGTGGTCTGGCCTTTTCTCAACACATTTGAATGGCCCCTCTGAAAACAATAGAATGCTTTGCTTAGAAACACTAGCTCCGGGAACAGTTACGTTATTTGTGGGACCCAGAAAGAAAGAAAATATAAGATCCCTTGTTCAACAATTATTAGAAATTTCAAGATGGCAATCGCAGAACCTTAAAGAAAGTATAAGGCTTGACTGAACATGGTGCCCCATACATCTACATGGGTCGTGTATCCAGGATGAAGCTGGCCCTGCTCAGCTCTCACTGGCAGATGACAGAAAAGGTGTGAGAGTCCCCACTGACTTCTTATGGTCGCCACATAATTTATGGCAGTCAATACTTACAAAATAATGCAGTGTAAATCAACACCCAGAGTAAAACTTGAACAGCTAAGCATTAGAGTTTGGTGGAGAGATGGGGGTGACTCCCAGAGGGATGCTTCGGGAATGTTCTTCAGGCTTGGGAGGCTTGTCATACATCCCTGGAAGTTAGAGAGACTGCTGTGATTCATTGAGCGTTCTTTGCATGATTGCCCTGGGAGGGTAGGTTAATACTCTGTTTAGTGATCCAGATGGCCTGCTTTCCTCTGGATTCTGGGACAAAGGTGATGCCCATACACCCTGGAAAGAGTTGGCATGCTCAGTTTGCCAGGCCAAATTGTCCTGTTCTGTGCAGGTGTCCAGAGCGTGAGCGGGAGGAATGTTGAGGGGCAGCTCTGGAGGCCAGCACCACAGGGAGGGCTGAACTGGGCAGGATGTACGTGTGGGTTATGGTTGAAGAGGGGAGTCTCATCAGGCACTAGGGCAAGGCTGTGAAAAGGCAAGACGATGTGGACCAGAAACCCAGGAGACATGGAAGACTGCAGGGAGCCGAAGAGAGAGCGAATAAGGCAAACGGTTCAGAATTTAAGATGTGAATAGCCCCAGTTTGGACCACAACCCCTTATTCACAATTCCCAAGTCCATACAGCTCTGAAAACTGAACACTTTCTCTAACACGGACTCTTTTGCTGTAGAACCTGACATGAGGCTACTGATTGTCTTTATCCCAGTTAATATGAGTAGTCACATGTTTTATAGAAATATTAGTACAGTTGATTATGGAATGATGGCTCAGACTCTAATGGGAGATTATTTAATTCTTTATCTCTCTCCTTAAAATCAGAAAGATTTTGAATTTTATAACACATTGGACCCCAAAGACTTGGGGTTTGTAATACACATTTGTTGAACATTTATTATGTGTCAGTCACTAGTCTGGAGGAAGCACTTGACATGTATGAGTTTACTACTCATGATACCCTAGGAGACAGGTTTCAATGTTGTCATCATGTGATTGGTAAGAAAACTGGAGCCCAGAGAAATTTTGTAATTTGTCTAGGGTTATAGAAAATCAGTAAACGGCAGGAGCCTGCTTTTGTCTCATGGAAGTGAGTCGATAGCTCCAGAGGCATCTACAGCCAATCCCATTTGAGGGCAAAAAAATTTATTCAAACTCATGGTTTGTCTGAAATAATTGGGTAAGCTGGTCATAATAATGAATCTATAATCCAGTTGCTGGGTGAGGTAAGAGGCTCAATGAAAAAAAATTCTTTCTATTATTGAGGTCTCTAGTGAAACTCTTCGGCAACAGTAAACCCAGCAACCTTTGAGTGGTAAGGATTCCTTGATAGAAGTCACACAGCTTTGCTTACATATCCAAGGGCAACCCAATTTTCATTTATTAAGTTAATTTTTGGCTTTGATTATAGTAAACATATTTTGAAAATCTTCACACCAGTTTTGTGGAAGCACCATTTGTCTTTGCAGAACTCTTTTTTAATGCTTTTCTCAGAAGTTGTACTTCTGGTTAATCACTGGTAGGCTAGCTGGTATTATCGTACTTTATTGATGCCTGCATTATTCAAGATGGATTCAAAGCCCTGACAAATAAAAGTAGATTACCTTTATTGTCTCTTCTCGATGTTCTGCACTCGTCTTGGAGAGCTGAGTAGAGTAGTTGCTGTTCTTTCGGAGATTTACTGACTGCCGCCATATTCCTCTCTCTGTCACTGTGTTTCTAAAGTTGTCTGATGACTTCTATTTTTTTCATTGTTGTTCTGTTACAGTTGTCCCCATTTTCTCCCCATTGCTCTCCCCTGCCCTGTCCAACCCCTGTTCCCAAAGACAATCCCCTTCCCACTGTCCTTGTCCATGGGTCCTTTGTACATGTTCCTCTTCTTTCCCATTATCCTTCTCCTCCCCCCCTCTTGTCACTGTCAGTTTGTTCTTTATTTCCATGTCTCTGGTTCTGTTTTGCTTGCTTGGGTTTTTTTGGTTGATTAGGTTCCACTTGTAGGTGAGACCATATGGTATTTGTCTTTCACCTCATGGCTTATTTCACTTAGCACAATGCTCTCCAGCTCCATCCATGCTATCATGAAGGGTAGGAGCTCCTTCTTTCTTTCTGCTGCATAGAATTCCATTGTGTAAATGTACCATAGTTTTTTGATCCACTCATTTACTGATGGGCACTTAGGCTGCTTCCAGCACTTGGCTATTGTAAATAACACTGCTATGAACATTGGGGTGCACAAGTTCTTTGGAGTTGGTGTTTCAGGATGACTTGTTTTCACTGTTTTTTTCTTTCTGGAAATCAATGTAATGAATAATGGATGGCTTTATATAATTGCTGCAAAGGATGATAGAAGGTAGATAAGAATATTAGTTTCTCTATCAACACTTGAATATGAATCAGGGATTTTGTTGATTTGTAAATTATCCACTAATGCAATTTGGAATAAGTTTTCTCATGTCTTCTTTACAAATTCTTAATAAATGCTTACCTTTGCACACAAAAATATCACAGATGGATATTCCAACATGTTCAATTTTGAGGAGAGAAATAGTATTTAGATTAACTAATATCACAGCAGTCTGGTGGTGAAGTTGTTCATTGCTTGTAGAAAGGATCTTTGCTTTTCTTTTTGACTGCTCTGCACCTTCTGACTTCTGTTACCATTTATAAATTCTTCCCAAGGTAAAAGCCATAAACTTGCTTTCCCAGCTTCCCTTGCAGCTAGGGTGCAGGCATGTTACTGGGCTGCACCAATCAGATGCTTGCATTTGAAATTCTAAATTAAAAGCTAGTGACACAAATAAGCAAGTGCAGCATAGAACCATCCTGGTTAGGAGAAAGGCAAATAGGCCTGTTTTCTGAGAAAGGGCAGTATCAGAGGTTCTGGCAGCACCCTCTGGTACCCAGAGATGGGGTCAACCCAGTGGCTGTCTGTGGTATGAAATTGCCATTGCTCCTAGTCCTCAAGCCTGGTTCTCTGGGTCTCCTCAAAAACTGAAAACCATCTCATATCCTTTAACATTCCTTTTCTATTTAATCTAGCCAGGGAGGATTTCTGTAGTTTACCACTAAGAAATCCAATTGACACCACTGGAATATGAGGATAATGACAAGGAAATAGTTTCATATGTTTCTCCTTCAAGCTATTGAACAATATCAGTAGAGCAAGATCACTTGCCAGGTCATTCTTAGAGCAGTCACCATTTACTTAAGCTGACTCACGGTTGAGAACAGCAATCTCCCAAGAGTGACACACACCCAGGCAGGGCATTTCTAAGGAAAATGGAGGGTGACTTGATAATAGGTGCAATGACTGGTTGTGAGTTCTTCAGTGGTTTTAGGAAAGGGGGTTGAAAGATGAGTCCTGTAGAGGTCCTGGATAGAGATCTTCTGGGAGATTCCATGTCCTTGGCTTGAGAGGTATGAAGAACTGGCTGGAACAAAGGATGCAGTTTCAGTAGGGTCTGCGGGGTTGTGCATTCGGTATTTCCATGTAATGAGCAATCAACAACCATTTACAACTGAATGTCTACTGGAGTTATGAAGTATGCTTGTGTCTGAATCATAGCCTCATGGTAAGGGCATCATTCTGTAAGCAAGAAGAAGTTAACTTATATGAAGTTAATTGAGATTAAACTTAAATTCTAAGAGGATGGATTTGCGCTTTAGCTAGAGAATGCTTTGGGTCCCCTGGGGCTGGCATCTTTAAAACAGCACAGAACACAAGTCCCATGGGCTCTTCTTTTGTGAAAAACAGATAACATGAGGGGAGGAGGTTTGGTTCTCTTTAAAGGGCATCGGACTAGGGGACAGGATATAAGGTTCCAGATCTGACAGCCAGGACTAGCTGTGTGACCTTAAACCTCTTCACCGTTTTAGTAATCACTTTTCCCATTTGTAACGTTAAGGTTGGGACTCGACGATCTCTGATGATGTTTGTTCTTATTGAAAGCAAATGTACCACGACCAAAAATGGGAGGAGGGATGCGCTCACTAGGAGACCTGCTCTCCACCTGCGAGCCTAAGCCAAGGCCCAATGCTCTGGGGATAACCAGGACTTACATGGGGATCTTGTTTTTGAACGGTACATTTGTCTATTTATGGAAATGGTTATGCAACCAAAAAGACATAGAAGTGATCTTCTTTTAACAGACTAATAATTGGAAGAATTTTCTCTCTCAGGGGCATAAACAGTCATGCATCTTGCTCTAATCTTGAGTGGTCATTACTAGAGACATAAGGTCTTAAATGGCAGCTTTAGAAATATATGTCACAAGACTTACAACATAGCAAAATTCAGAGTAGCCTCAAGGACAAGTATAAGAGCACCACTCCTAAATGAACTGTAAAATATATGAAAAATATATAAATTTGGGGATAGAGATTGTAGAAGATAAGGTTTTCTAACCACACACAGAATTTTTCTTAGTTTGTTTTGTTTTCTTTTTCAAAGAAGGGATTTACTTTCTAAGAATAAAATTGCAACTCCTGGTTATTTAATAAATTACTGAAGTTTGTCTGCAATCTTGAATAAATGATTTTGTATCTCAAAGCTTTTATATAAGACAGGGTAAATTGTAATTCTATTTTCTTTCTAGTGTACCTAATGTTTAATTCCATGGCCTCTGGGGCCTCAAAGTGACTGCTGCCTTGTAGAAAATGGCAGCTGTTATCCTCACATGCACCTTTGAGCTTCTTATCTGTGGCATGAGTCACATCAGAAGACAAAAGGAGACCCTTTCTTAACAAAGGGACCCAAAAATCAAGGAGACAGAAGCATTCTTTTGATGTACAAAATTCTACCTTGGAGTCAGTCCTCTGCACATTCATTTGTGGTTTATGTAGCTATGAGTCAACAAAATGATATTAATTGCCCAAAGCCAAGAATTATTTTATGCTTTCTCCTTTGTCTAAAGTATAACTCACTCATATGAGAGCCAGTTAGTCATCATCACCGTGAAGGGCAAAGACATCTGCTACAGTCTGATTAAATTCAAATGCTCAGGACATATCACTCAGCCAGAAGAACATCTTGTGTTCCCATTAGAACTTTGTTACAGAGAATATTATCAATTTATCAGCCTTCACCTATTTTCTCAAGTAAGGGGTGGAAGCTATTTTCATTTTCTTACAAAAATTAAAGAGCATGAAGGAGTTTTTCCAGGCAAATAAAATAGTAAGTAAAAAAAAAAAAAAAAACCAAAACTACCAAAAATAAAAATAGGAATTGGTTCTCCTGACTCCCTGCCTAGACCCTTAGGAATTTTGCTCTGGGGATATCTAGGATTGAATAAGAGAATAAAAGCAAGTGAATGCATCAAATGTAAGAGGCGATTGTAATTTCGCACCTTCTCATTCACTCTAGAACAAGTTCTTCAGGAAGTCTTTGCCACAAAAATGTATCTGAAAAAACCCAAAACACTGATTTGAAAGAACCCTTGTGTGCATTCCAGTGTTATTTACAATTGCCCCCGCTACGGAAATACCTCAACTACCCATTGGTAGATGAGTGGATAAAAAAAGCTGTGGTACATTTACACAATGGAATATACTTAGCCATAAAAAGAAGGGAATCTTACCCTTTGCAACAGCATGGATGGACCTGGGAAGTATTATGCTAAGTAAAATAAGTCAGTCAAAGAAAGACAAGTACCATATGATTTCACTTATATGTGGAATCGAATGAACAAAATAAACGAGCAAACAAAATAGAAACAGACTCATGGATACAGAGAACAGACTGACAGCTGTCAGAGGGGAGGCGGTGAAAAAAGATGAAGGGTTTAAGCGAAAAACAAACAAAACTCGTAGACACAGACAACAGTCAGGTGGTTACCAGAGGGAAAGTGGGGTGCGGGGCGGTGGGAGAGGGTGAAGGAGGCAAGCGGTGATGGAAAGAGACTTCACTTGAGGTGGCGAACACACAATACAATAAGCAGATGATGTATTTTAGAATTGTGTCCCTGAAACCTATATGATTTTATTAACCAATGTCACCCCAATGAAGTCACTGAAAAAGATAGGATGATGGTTAAAATATGGAGGAAGTGGTAGGGAAGAAAGACGGCTGGGACTGGTCAGTATTTTGGAGGTTGGGACCTTGAAGGAGGCTGCCGGGTGAAGCACTGTTTAACCCACTCAGTCCTCACCTGCCAGGCCTTCCCCTGAACCCCTGCCCCGCGCTGGGGGGCTGCCTCCCTCCCTCCCTCAGCGTCCGCACCTCAGAGACTCTTCCATCTCCGCGGGGCCCACTGTCGGTGACCTCCCGGCCTTCCCTTCGAGGTGCCCAAGACGCTTTCCGTTCCCACAGTGTTATCGAGAAGGGCAAGGAAGTGACATAGGGCGGTATATTATTTCCTAAGGCTGTCATAACCAATGACCACGAGCCTGGCAGCTTAAAGCAATAGAAATGTGTCCGGTCATGGTTCAGGAGGCCAGAAGTCTGAAATCAAAGCTCCCTCCGAAGACTCCAGGGGAGGATCCTTCCTGCCTCTTCCAGGTGTCTTGGTGGCTGCAGGCGTTGCTTGGCTGTGGCCACAAGCTCTGCCTCTGTCTTCACAGGACTCCTCCCTGTGACTTCTTTCTTCTTCCTGCTAAGGACACTTGTCCCTGGGTTTAGGGCCCACTCGGGGAACCCAGAATCATCTCATCTTGAGATCTTTAATTTAATTACATTTGCAAAGACTTTTTTGTTTTTCAAAATAAAGGAACATTCACAGTTTCTAGGATTTGGATATATCTTTTTTTGGGGGGGCGGGGCACCATTCAGCCCCCGACAGATTGTGGTTTCTAAGGCATTTGACCTACAAAAATACCTTCTTTTTATTTTACTCATTTTTGTTCTTTGTAAACTTGATATCTTAGAAGTAACATCAGAACGGAAGTCCTAATGACATTTCACAGCACAGAGGGCCCGCGATCACAGGCTCTGGGGTCACGTGGCCTCGGCTCATGCCCTTCCGCGGCTCGATAACGATGCCTACCTCTGGGGCTGCTGCGGGGCTCAAAGAGGAGAGTTGTGGAAGGATCCAGAACTGCACCCAAGTGAAATGCTTTATACGTGTTCACTGTTACTATCATTATTATTAGTGAACAACACACATGCACCACAAATAGGTTGGGGCACTGTCTGGAGCGAGGGCTCTTTGTGCCTTGACCTACCTGTGGCCCCCTGACTTGGAATAAAATGCATTGGGGGCCCCTCCTCTGCGGACCTGCTCTGAGCTGCTGTGTTTGCTGATCAGACTCTTGGGCTCTGGCGGCCAAGCCACGCAGAGGGTGCAGAATTTCAAACAGAGATAGGGCGCTGCTGGGCGAACACGAAAAAGCGCATTTCCTGGGAGGCGCCGCCCCTTGGCATGGGGCGGCCTGGTACCCACCCCACCCGGCCACCGTGTTCTAGGTGGGAGCCTTTCTCCTCCGAAGACGAGTGCTAGGAGCTGTGCTTCCTGCCCTGCTGACCTGCCTCGGGTCCTGGAAATCAGTGAGTGCGAGCGCTTCTGTGCATAGTCGGGAGCCCTCGCTGGTCAAGGCGAGGCCCATTGCTCTGCTTCTTATTACTGAGTTCTGTCTGCACTCTCAGCTGCAGTCTGGGCTCCTAGATGCCCATAGGGGGCGGGGCCGGTAGCTGGGGTAGGGGGAGGAGCGGGGAATGGGGTAGGGGGAGCTGCTCCTCTTGTTCTGAGAGACCTGGGCCCTCATGGGTGAGGTCCCAGTGAGCAGAGCACAGAACACAGGGTGCTGTGTGGCTGTAGGCAAGTTCCCCAGCCTCTCTGAACTGCAGTGTTCAGCATCTGGGAAAGTGGGGACTGCACAGGACCTGACTCTTTCAGGTGCTTGAGAAATTGTGGCTCTGCCCGACATTTGTGAGGTAGCACAGAGCGGAGGCCTGTCAGGCCAGAGCTCAGTTGCAGCTTGCGGCTGTGGGGTCTTGGGCAGGTCACTAACCTTTTAGACTTCAGCTCCCACATCTGTAAAAGAGATGGAGATGTCAGTGGTGATTGGGATGATTAAATGAAAAAAAAAAGGATGTGGAATCTTCAGCCCAATGCCTGTCTCATCCTGCATGCGTAATGAACAGAAGCTATTATGAGTGTCCCGGAGCACTTTGAAGACTGATAATTAAATAATTAAGTGGATGAATATAGTGAATAAATTATACACCATACAATGAATAACTCTTTGCTGGCTCAATCCCAGTGTGGTCTAGATGGAAAAGCATTCAGCAAACCGTGAGGGGACCTGATTATGCCTCAGTGTGGCCGCTTTTTAGCTGGGCAACCTGAAGCAAGTTGCCTAACTTTTCTGCGCCTCGATTTTCTTGTCTTAAGAATGACAGTAGCTATTTTCTCTCATTTGCCAGGAGCTGTTCTAAGTGCTTTACACATATAACCTCACTTAATCCTTGATACTCTATGAAGTAGGTATTACTCGATACCCATTTTACAAAGGAAAAATGGAGGCATAGAGAGGTTGTAGTTTGCTCCTGGTCACGCAGATTGTAAGTAGTATTAAGAGGCCAAAGTTAGACCCGAGCCTGTGTCTTACCCAGTGTACTTTGGAAATACCACCACCTTCCTTCCCTCACGGAGTTTCTGTTGGGGTCCCACGCACGGCTGAGTGCTCGGGGGAGGGTAAAGCAGCTCTCAGATAGAGCGTGCAGTCACTGTTTACCTCCTCAGGTCTTGGCTGCGCCCCTGTTTTCGTTCAGTGCGGGTGGCACTCATCAGTGTGGAAATTGGGGTTGTGAGCAGGTACAGTTATAGACACATTGTGGTTATATGTAAGTTCAAGGTAGAGCCTTCTCCAGCTCTGGTGTTGCTGTAGCAGACTGGGGGTCAGGGAGGGCCTCCTCGTTGTTTGTGTGGGGTAGTCTTTCCCGAGAGTCTCCTGAGTTTGAGGCCTGGCTTTAGAGCGCTTCTCTCCGGTGTTTCCAGGTTGAGGGAAGGACAGAACTGGACTGGGGTGCCTCTGCATATTTGGGACTCCACACCTCTGGGCCCTGAGCGGAGGCTGAAACTCCCTGGAGAGTTGCCTCTGAAGAATTCAGCAGGATTGGGTGAGCTTCCTCCTCCCCAACTCTGCCTTTTGCAAAAGTAATTTCAGAGGAAACTGAGCAGAGGCCTCAAGAACCTCTTGGTTGTGTGAGGGAGAGAGAGTTTCATGGGATTCTGTTGTTTCTGAGACCCTGTAAGTCTCACACAAAAGGCTTCCTCAAGACAAGCTATTCTATGGAACCTCTCCACAATGCCTTCTGAGTCAGGTTTGATTGCATGAGTGATAGAGGAGCCTTCAGATTTATTCCTTCTATGACAGACATCAGTGAAAACTGGAGGGATGTGTTTCTGGCAGGGATTTTTTTTTTTTAAATTGAGATCATGCCTGGGGGATGGATAACTGGAAGCTGTTTATAATTGCAATGAGTTATCTCATTATATTTCAGGTTGTGACTGATTAGAGAGCTTTGTTTGATTTCACTAATTAAAGTTTTTACTCTCGGAAGTAATCAACTCGAGTGAAGTAGATTTTTCCTCCTCTTGGTTGCAGAAGCCATTAAGGAACTCAAGCATGGAAAGGAGGTAAAATCCTCTGTGGATCATATTTGAAATGCCATAGTTGTTTTTTTTTTTTTTTTCTGTCAGTATTGAACTACTTTTGCTCTTAACAGAAGTGAATTTCCTTTCATTTCCCACCCCCCGTTTTTAAGTATACAGAGAAAAGTAACTTGGCTGTCATATTTAAGCCCTTGAAGCATCTTATGTAATGCCCAAGAGTTCTGAAGGAGAGCTCTGTTGAAGGAGGAAGTGAACTTGTAGATGAATGGGATTTAGGTGCCTGTTGTCAGCGAGCCTGGCCTGGGTTGTAGGAGCTCACGCTCGCTGAGGCCTGAGCACCCCTGCAGGGTGAGCACAGGATCAACGCGCATCCAGAGGTCACAGCAATGTCAGTAAGTGGATATCTGACCTTGATACTTGATCTGGTTCCTATGTTTCCCTATCTGATGAATGACTAGGTTGATCTTGATTAGTGGCTTTTAAGCTTAAAAAGTTCATTTATTACTTGAACTCCTCAATATATAAAACTGATGAAAATGGATCCCCGTGGGTTGAAGGGATGGGGAGGAGGGTGACGGTCATGTTGGGCCACCTGGTTATCTACTTGGTCTTCTCGCACTTCCTCTCACCCCTGAACCCTTGAGCAGACACCTGGGCTTGAGATCATTGATAATCCCTCCCATCAAGTATCTAAAATTCTTCTTCCAGCCCCTATTTCTGTTCAGCCTCGTTTCTAAAGTCATTCTGTTAAAAATAGATGTGGAAACTATTTCATATTTCTTATTTCATCTCTTTTTGACCAAAATCACATCATTCTATTATGATTCACTCAGGACTCTTTTGTCTTGGAGACACTAATATAAATTCTCACTTCCCCTGGTTGCATGTTTGGGGAGTATTTGTGGTCATCAGTCTATGGAGTTGTCAGGTAGTGAGCTCCTCATCACTGGAAGCTAAAGGGCCAGGGCTGCCTTGTCGGTTGACAGAATTTATGTATTTTATTAAATAAACACCTCTTGAATACCCAGTATGCGCAGAACAGTAAAGTATATGCCACTCCTTGCCTCACGGGGGAGAGGCAGACACAAGCCGTACGTGAGGGCAGGCCCTGCTTCATTAGCTTAGGTTAAGAGAAGTCATATTGTCTTTGACCATTCTGAGCAATTGTTTAAGCAAGTTAGAAGAATGCTCATCTTCTCTTTCATGAAGGTATGCCTTCCTACTCTCAAGTTTTTCTGGAAGCATAAAGAGCAGTAGACAAAGAGACAAAATCATTCATTTGTAGTCACAGATTTTGCTTCTGTCACTCAAAAATATATTCCTATTGAAAAGGGTCCTTCTTTGATGAAGACTGGTCCTAGGGCTTCCACAGGCTATAACCCCCTGGTTTGAACTTGGATCCTCAGCCCTTTCAGTATCAAGACTATAGAGTTGGGAGGGGCTTCCAACCTCGGTCATACCCTGGACCAGTACTGGTCTTCTCCATAGTCATGGTATTGGCTTGGTATTGGGCACTGGCCACCAATCCAGACTCATCAATTTTCATGGTGAATCCCCCTATCCTTCCATCACCATTCTGGGATTCTTTGCTTTCTTTTCAGCCAATGAGCCTCAGTCAGAAACAAACATCATCTATCAAAATATTTCTAATAACACTGCACCCCAAAAGGGTCTCTATCCCTTTCCTCCAGGTAACGCCCAGGCCTCCATCCAGATTCATCTGTTCCTCCCAAGCAGCCTCTGAAATCTAAGTACCCAAAGGCATGTGGAGGCAGGATCTTTGTCAAGACACAAAAAAGACCTTATTCCCCTGAGACCTCTCACCTTATAGCTGCAGAACTTGGAGGTACTGGTCAAGCCACATGTCCTTGGGGGGCATCTGCTGCAGGGGGCCTCGCTGGGCCTGTCCAGTCAGAGAAGCAACTGGCAACTCATAACTGACAGCTTATGGTGTTTCACCTGGCTAAGTATTCAGCTCAGACGACAAGAGAGGGGTCCCAGGTGTGACTGTTAAGGGAGAATGGTGGGACTGTGGAGAGAAGGAGACTGGATCCATAGACAGGGAAAGAATGAAGCACCCCCATTGAACCCTTCAGTGACCTCCTGTTGCTCTTAAGGTAAAATTAAGTCCCTCTCTGGAGACTTGAGTGCCTGCACGATCTGCCTGCTGCCCTCCTCTCTGGCCCTTTTGCTCTCCTCTCTTTCCCCACACTCTTTGCTCTGGGCATGCAGGGGGGCATGGTTTACACTGCATGCCTCTGGATTTCATACTGGCTCTTCCCTCTTTCTGGAACTCTGACAGAGTAGAGAGGGATGTTTGTGAATGCCATCTCAGGGGCTGGTGGGGAGAACAGAAGGGTGAAAGGTGACCTTTGTGCCCGAGCCTGGTGCCACACGGCAGATACCCTCCAGAACAGAGCCAAGTGCCGTTTGAAATGCTGTCAAGCCCGAGTTTCACCAAGCCCCTTCCAAGTCTGTTGCCCACTGCTGCTCCACTTCCTGTCCCTCTATGCCCCACAGTTGTCCTTTTTCTGAAGAAATGCCTTCTATTTTATTCTCTTACAAAGTCAGGGGGCTGTTGAAATATTAGAGCTTTCTCTTGATTGAGTATCAAACATCCAAGCGAAGTTGTACCTGAACCTCTATCTACTTTTTAAAAAAATTTATTTTCAGAGAGGAGAAGGGAGGGAGAAAGAGAGGGAGAGAAAAATCAGTGTGTGGTTGCCTCTCATGTGCCCCCCACTGGGAATCTGGCCTGCAACCCAGGCATGTGCCCTGACTGGGAATTGAACTGTTAACCCTTTGGTTTGCAGGTTGGCACTCAATCCACTGAGCCACACCAGCCAGGGCTCTACCTACTTTTTAAAAATGTAACTAAAGCAGCTGGGTAGTTAGAAAGGTAGTGAATTCCTCATATCCAGAGATATTCAAGCGATAATAATGGGTTGGAGTTAATGGAGATGGATGTAGAAGAATTCAAACATCAAATGGAGCAATGGATGATTTTAAATAAACTTTTCAGCTCTGAGGTGTTTTTCATTTCCAGAAGATTAGGCAGAATGCACGGACTTCTACAATATAGTTTATCTTGCTGTCTTGTTTGGCCCCTCAGAGAAACCTCACAGATGGGGAAAACACCCACTAGCATAGGGCCCTAAAGTATCTCTTGAAGCCAGAGGGGTTATTTTCTCAGATGTGATTTTGCATCTCTCAGTGTAGAAGGTTTGTTGGGATTTTCAGTTCTTGGAAAGACCCTTAATACCATCAGGTATTCCGAGGGAGGTTTCTTGAATGTCTGCGTGTGTGCTGTTCCCCTTGTCTGCTTATCCAGTCTGAACTCTGTCTATATCCATGAGTGGCCCGTCTTAGTCAATTTGGGCTGCTATGACAAAAAATAGCATAGACTGGGTGGCTTAAACAATAAATCCCTGTTTCTCATAGTTCTAGAGGCTGGGAAGTCCACAGTGCCTGCAGACCCAGTGTCTGATGAGAGAGGTGTCTGGTGACAGTCTGATGACTATGTAATGAGAGTCTGATAAGAGAGAGAGAGAGAGAGAACCAATCCTTTCGTTCTCTTCTAAAGGCACCTATCCCAATGTGAGGGCTCTACCCCCATGACCTCATCCCAACCCAATTTCCTCCCAAAGGTTTCACCTTCAAATACCATCACACGGAGGGGTTAGGGGATATGGATTTTGGGGGACACAGACATTAAGTCCATAGCATGACCTAATCTCTAATTCAATTTCTCCTCTTTAAACTGAAATGAAATGAATGTTGTCTTCATTCAAGGTCACTGTGGCCCTTCAATAAATTATCACATGTAAAGGGATTAAACACAGAGTAGTATTAAATCCATATTCATCTGTTCTACCCATCTCTTCTCTGCTTCCCAGGATCTTACTCCTTTTTTAAGATCAAACTAGAGTATCACCTCCTCTGGATGCTTTCCTTGGCTTTTCTCAACCCATGTCAGTTATTCTTTCCTCCATTCTCCAAAGCACTCGGCACCTACCCGTGACAGCACCGCTCTCCTGTGCTTATAACCATGCAGCCACAGTGTGAGCCCCTCCAAGGCTGGGGACCCTGTTAGAGTTCTCTCTGTACCCCAGGCCTGTTTGTGCGGGGACACAAATAGGTTCCAGGTGCTTTTGTTGAATCACCACCCAAGGGACTGGTGGTAGAGAAAGAACCGACCAATAAAAGATATTTAGACATGATAAAGAGAAAGCAAAAGGAGGATGCATTAGAAAAGAGAATGATTTTAAGAAATGGATGGCAATGAAGGCTAGACGACAGCCAGATCTGATGCACCACTTGACAGAGAGCAAACGATTTATCAGGCCCCAGAGAGAATAATTTCCTCTTTCTTCACGGCTCCGAGGTGACTGTTAGGGCAAGGCTTAGCAACGGAGGTTTGGACTTATTCTCCTCTCTCAGCATGCTCTTAGTCCTAGAATGGCCTTAACTCTTTTCTGTCTGCCATGATACATTTTTAAAGAGAGACAAAGTACTTCCAGTGAATTCTTGTGGAGCTCTTTCTGTGAATGCCCTGTCTGTCTATCCATCCATCCATGTGTCCAGTAGTCATTGAGCCCTGCTCAGTACCAGGCATTAGGCTACACACTGAAGGTATAGACACAAATTGGCATGGTTACTGCCTTCCAAAGCTCAACATCTAATAAAGGAGAACAGCCATTTTATACTGTTACAATTCATGTGATACATGCTATCATAGAGATAAGAACCTAGTGCTAATGAAATCCAGAAGAATGAGTGACTTGTTCCTCTTTGCAAAACCAGAGAACCCATCACATGAAAGAAGGTGGTTGAGTTGGGCCTAGAATATAGATTTAGGCGTTGACAGGTAGAGATGGGAGAAGTCACCTTTGATGGAGGGCCTGGAGTGAGAAAGGGCTCGTGGGCAGGAGATTGCAGTGAATTCAGGAGGAGCTGCCCATGAGGCTGGAGTACAGGGTTTGGGGAGTTGTGTGCTGGACCGGAGGGCTGAGGGTGGGTGGTGGGGAGCCCCAAGGGACATTCGCAGAATGTTGATCCTGTTTTTCCCTTTAATTAACATGTGTAGGATATAACACTTTAGTGTTTACAAACAGAAGGTTACATTTTTTATCTCATTTGATCTTCACGACAGCCCTCTGAGGGAGACAGAACATATCCTCCATTTTACAGATGAAGAAACCGAAGTGAAGAAAGGATAAGGATTTGCTCAAGATTACTTAATTAGCAGGTGGCTGAGCTGATACCCAAAGCCAGGGCTTTGGATCTCAAAACCTCTGCTTTTAAAAAATTAAACATTTTGCTGAATCGCGACATACACACACACAGCACACACAATCATAAATGTATGACTTGAAAATCTCACAAAGTAGAAATAGTAAAAAGTAATCTCTAAATCAAATTGGGGAAGTTTGACATCTTCCCAATATTACTCTTTCTCATTCAGGAGCATGAAATATCATTCCATTTATCTTATTTTCTAATTTCCAGGGTAGAGATCTTGCTTATATTTCTTAGATTTATTCTTAAAATTTTAAACTTTTTGATGCTATTATAATAACTTTATTTAAAATTTTATTTTATAATTTTTTGGTATAGAGATGTACAATTGAATTTTGTATATTGCCCTTGTGTCTTGATGCCTTGCTAAATTCACTTATTAATTCAAATAGTCAAACTGTATCGAACTGATACTGTGTTGAATAGAAGGAGCGATAGTGCACATCCTTGTTTCACTTTTTTTAATCCTGGGGGAAGTCTTTCAATATTTACTGTTGATATCATATTAACTCTAGGGTTTTTGTAGATATTCTTTATCATATTAAGGAAGTTCTCTGCTCTCTTGGTTTGCAGATGTCTGCAGAATGGAGACCAGTTTGCAGGAAGGAGGGAGGACGGATGCAGAAAGGCCAGTTAGGCAGGCACTGAACTGGAACAGGAGCTGGGTGGAGACAGAGGAAGAATTAAACTGGAACATGGGAGACATGTCCTGGGATCTCTATTTCCCCAGTGTTTCTTACTCGATCACTGCTCACCTCATGATAGTCTTAAAAGAGAGAAGAGCACTATAAGTTGCCAAGGTTCTCTTTCTCTGGGTACTGCAAAAAGTGTCAGGATATCTGATGTTTTGTGATAAAGGTGTGATCAAATTAATTTGGAAAAATACGAATACTGTATTATCCTCTTAGAGAGTCACAGTGAACATCAGCCTATTAAAGGCTCAGAGAGCATATTATAGAAAGGATGCTTACTTAGTTTAATTTCACACAAGATCTGTCTTCAATATCCATGGCACCAAAAAATGAGATTTGGAAGAAATTTCATCAGACCTTCTTTTTATCCATTTGGGAATTTACTGATTCTTACTTGTAACGAAATGCGTTATATATCAGCATACTGGTGCTCCTAATGCTATAACCATACCCTTCTCTTTCCTCCATATGTTGAAAACCCATTGAGAAATTGAGAGCGAGACATCACCTTTATGGTTGGCACAGCTAGATGGGAGGAGGCCAGATAGACGGGCATCCAGCTTGGTCTTTAAATTCCTCACTGTGAATCAGATGGACTCACCCACCCAGCTGCAGGGAGGAGAAGCCCTGCCTCTGTGACTTGCTCCCACTCGGAAGTAGGGACAGACAGTACAATATGGATGCTCTGCGGGAAGGTAGACCTGAAGAAGTGAAGATGATGTAGGAGTAGAAACCTTGCACCTTAACCTTAGCCAAGTGGAGTGTCAGTCAGTGGGTTTCATATTCTGCCAAAAGATAATGGGAAGAGAAATTTTTGGGGAGTAAAGAAAAGCAGGAGGCCTAAAAAGGGTAGGAGTTTGAAGACTTGTTTATGCTGAGACATAGGGAGAGAGAGCTGCTTGTTCTAAACATTGGAAAGCTGCCTGTAGTCCATTTTGGGCTTCAAGGTTGGTTCTTTTGTCTTTAGGAGAACAGAGATCAGGACTCCGGTCAGCCAGGCTATAAAGAGGATGGAAAAGGGAAAGCAGACATTTTCTTAGGGTCCCAGGCAAGAGAATGTTTTGGGTTGGGGAGGATCCAGCAACCCTAATTGTACGGAGTCTTTGGTACCATCTGCCAATATTATTTCTCTATTTTCCTTGCCCCCAACCGACCTGGTCATGTGCTGACCTCAGCCGTAGAGGAGGAGGCATGGAGAGGAGGGAGGCCAGTGGCCAGAGGTTGAGAAGGACCCTAACCCTTGGAAGATGGCGTCAATAGTGGCCACTTTCACTGGGCCACAGGGCAGGTGAGATGCGTGGGAGGAAAGCCCCCATTTTCCAGGGCAGTCCCACAGCAGCACCATCCTGCTGCCTTGCCCTTGAAAATTTGGCAAAGATCTCAAAGGACTGACTTACCCCAGCTGGCTTTCCACGATGTGGCTCTGAATTATTCCTGAATCATTCTTGATGCAGGAAAACCCCAGGAGGATGGTTCCTTAGCATCTTTGGGGGTGCATTTCCTAGACTCAGCCCACTGTCTCAGGTGAATTTCAAGGCTTTCGGTGATAGTCTGTTGAGCTGATGACATTTGGATCTTCTTATGATGGCCAGTGTATAAGATGAGGACCTAATAGAGAAACATCCACTTACCTCAGTGAGGTAGCAGATTCCAACTTGCAGCAGGCAAGAGCGAACTGGTTGCATGAGATTGGGAGCCATTTATTGAGGCCACTGCCTGGGACACTGTGCACTCAGTTCCTCCAAGACTGAGCTGATCCTGTGCACAAGCAGAAAAGGCAACCAATTCTCTGGCCTCGTTACTGGGATGGAGATTTTAAATGGAAGAGAAGTTGGGGTTAGACAATAAAGTTCATTCAGCCTACTAAAATATATTCACCAAGTATTCTGAATTCCTGAATGTCATTTTTCCTTTTGGTTATAAAGTTATTTCTTTGTTTAAAAAATATAAACCTTCTCTTTGAGAAGATAGGTCACTGTCGCTGAAGGCTTAACCTCAGGGGTTTGCAGCCCTGCTGCATATTAGAATCACTCGGGGGCTTTCGAAAGCACCGAGCCTCAGCCCGAGGGCTGAACAATGAAATCAGACTCCCAGGATGGGGCCTGGCCATGGTGTGGGGACAGCTGAGAAAGCTGTCGTGTATGAGTCCGATGTGCAGGCAAGGTGGAGCATCAACGCCCTAAAGAAACAGGGTCCTGAACAGGTAAGTGGTGATGGGAGGATCACAGGGAGAGAGGAAGGAAAGTTTCAGAGTCTGGACGCAGACCGGATGTCGCACAGATGTTTATTTTAACATTCTCCTGCCACAGCCCACAGTGAAGCTGCTTCTGTGTTTGGTGGTTTGCCTTTAATGAGTCTATCCTAGTCTTAGAAGTAAGATAAGTACACGGATGGGATATTTCCAAGAAGCTATTTCCCAGAAGGCATTTGGGAACTTACGCAAGTCTCTTTAGATACCTTACGATGGTGCTGAAGCTTGGTTCTGTTTGGTTCTTCGAACAGACCTGTTATAGGCAAATTCATTTTTTTGGATAAAGAAATTTTATTAAATATATAATTAAGCATAATCTATTTTTGTAAGTTGATAAGAGTTTTCACATGGATAAATTCACAAACTGTCCAAAAGTTTTTTTTAAGTACTGGGGTTGTGACTGGGTTTGGAGGGTGAGGTGCACAGGCCCCCTGGTATCCTGCGTCCTCTGAGTGGGGACAAGAGCAGCAGGGGCCAGGACTGGTCACACTCATGGAAACGATTAACTTAGTATTTTGTCCTTTGGCCTGAGCGGCTTCTATTCCCCACTGAAGGTAGAAAAGGTGAGCCCAGTAGGGGAATTTGGTGACACAGTGGGAAACCACAGGAGACCCTGCTTGCAAGCTATTTTCGAATCCCGGCCCCGCTGAGCTATGAACGTAACATGACATTAGCTCCTAGTAGGGCTCTTTATGGTTCAGCATGGGGGTTAAGTCATATAAGTAACATCCCAGGGAGTAGAGGAGCCTGGAGCGGAGAGAAGCCCCATGGCCAGCCCATGACAGAGTAAGAAAGCGTAGATGAGACCCAAACCCCAGTTGTCCAGCTCCGCTTTCCGTGTGCCAGGCCGTGAGGGCCCTGGGTTTCAACACGGAGCGCCGCCACCTCCAACGGATGCGCTGAAGCAAGTCTAACCCGTGCGCTGTTTGATGTTCTTATTGTTTGGATGCAGATATCGGAGTCACGGTAGCTTTCACCCTGAGGAGACCAGGTTGGTATGAGGGTTTCTGTGTGTCTCTCCACTTGTCCTGGGGTGGCCCTGGGAGGGGATTCAGCAGGTCCTAAGCCAGGGTCTCAAACATTTTGGGAATGGGGAGGGTTCTCATGCCGCGATCCTGGGCAGACCAGAGACTGGGGTGTGATGGTGCCTGCCCTGGAGACTTGCAGGTGAGTCTTCCTGATTTACTGGCTGATGCCAGCATATGGGCTGGAAACCTCTGACCACCTCTCGTCTGTAAGAATGGATAATGACACAATCTGCCTGGTGATGCATTGTGGGAAGCCTAGGAGACATGTACGTGAAATGGTGTCCTTGGCACGCAGTGAATTTCAGTACATTTGTTTAAGAATTTTACATGTGTTCAGGGAACTCTTCTAACCCATTTCCTTGTCATCAACATTACAATAATTTGTAGCATTTTACAAGCATTGTTTCCTATTTTAATGCCGCCCTGTGAATTAGGTAAGAAATGCGCTTGTGCCACATGTGAACGAAACATGCTCATCCAGCCCCCATTTCTAGAGGATTAAAGCTGAGTCTGGCGTCACCAACTTACCCAGCACGCCAGCGGCACGGTCGCTCTGGGCTGGTGAGCTCTGTGTCCTCTCTGCTGTGGGCATCATGGGGCGGAGGAGGAGAAAGCAAGTTTTATCAAGAAGATTTTTCATGCTGGGGGTCAGGCCAGCTGCTCCTGACGACTGACTCAGGGGTGAGGGCCAAGAACCTTGTGTATTTGTGAAACCAACGGCAGCCCACCCAAGACAGCTGACTGGTTGTAAATCCTTCAGGCAATTCTGAAGCATTTGTCTGGACCCCCACAGAGGGTCCGAGCTGCGCCGGGACCTGGCCTTCTCGGTGCTGGTCTTCTCCAAAGCAATTACAAATCTCTCAAAGTGACTCCAGGCATCACTGTGTTTTAAGCTTCCTCGTGGCCCCTAGTGTGCAGCAGGGCCAAGGGCTCTTGGTTTCAGAGACGGGAGTGCCTGTCCGTAAGAGGAGGGACACCTCTCCTGCCTTCCTGCCTCAGTGGCAGTTTCGGGAATACCTTAGGGCCTCAGTCACCAGCTGCCCAGCGGGAGACTCAGAACACTGAGGCCGCTGATGGTGAAGATGCTCCTAAAGGAACCTAATGTCTCCCTCTGGTAGATACTTCCATTTGTTGGAAGCAACTTCCTATTTGAGGATGGAAGCAACTCAGCCTTTTCAAGTAGTCTGCGGGGACCACTGGCCACGCTCCCAGGAACGCCAGCTTCTGCCCTTGTGAAATGGTCATGGCAGTGGGCCTTGGGGAGCACAGTGGGCGGTTCAGGGTTTGGAAGGTACTGGCCTTGGGCGCTTGGCCTGGCAACTTTCCTTGGAAAATAGGGTAGCAAGGACTATTATTGGATGTTTCCTTTAAGAAATTTCAGAAAATGGTAAGTTGAGGGATGTTAAGTGACTTGTTCAAGGTTACAAAGATAGTGCTGGGGTTGGTGCCCAGCAGTCTGGCTATGGAGTCCCTGACTGTGGCCTCTGCACGTCACCCCTTCTCGTCCTAAACATGTAAGCAGAATGGAAAGCTCTTCCCATCAGTCGGTTGGTCCGGGCCCTCTCCTCGCATTGCTCCAGGATGGCGGAGATGGAGGTGGACAGGGTCGGGGCCTTCGCTGCTCTCTCCTCCCCGCTCCTCCGGGCCTTCCCTGCTCTCCCGCCCCCTACCTCCGCAGCTGCCCCCAGCCAGCCCGACTCAAGGCTAGGACTCTTCCTCTGAACTGTGACTTTCCGCCCCTCCACGCAGAGCCGGCTGCTCTTCATTCAGTCTCTCAGCCCCAGAAGGGGATTCTCTCAGGAGGCCAGCAGAGTGTCGGGATGCTTTTATTGTCTGTTAGAGGCAGCAGACTAGGGCCTTCTCCAGAGATGGGAAGGAGGCTCCCAAACGGCTTCCCTCTCACGGGTAATGATAACAGTAGATAGTGGCTGCCCTTCGGGTCCCATGCGCTGTGTCAGCTTATATGTACTTGTGGCATGACCTCAGTGAGTTCCAGGGCCTCTTGACCTTGGAAATGGTCTGAGAGCCTGGTGCTGGAGAGGGTGTTCGTGCTGCTCAGGGGAACCAGCAGTCTCAAGGGCACCGGGTTGGAGCCTGGGCTATAAAATCAGACAGACCTGGGTTCCAGTCGTAGCTCTGACACTTGGGAGCTGTGTGACCTTAGAAACATTACTTACCCTCTCTGGGCCTTGGCTCCTCATCAGTTAGATGGATAGGAGACGGTTGCTGATTGACATCATGATTAAATGTTGTCATTTGTTTTGTGTGCATGCACAGGTGAGTGAAGAGAATTGGAGAAGTACTGGCTAGTACTGTTAATATTAGGATTAGGCCTCATTTAAGTGCAATTTCTTTTTCTTTCTTTCTATGATTTCTGTTCTTGTGGGGGTTTCCTGGTTTTTAGATGAGTGGAACTGCCTGGATTCCTTTGTGGGACATCATGACACCCATCTTTCAATCCCCGTCCTGGGTACATGGGAAGGCTGGTCAGCTTCCAGGAAAACTCAGCGTGTGTGTGTGTGTGCATGTATGCATTTTCTCCTAATGTATCTAAATGACTCAAAGTTACTATGACTGAGTTTATGTTTTTCTTCTTCTTTTCAGAAAGGGGATGTTTGGGAAGCTGAAGAAAAAGAAGAATAAAGCAGAGAAGGGGTTAATTCTAGCCAACAAGGCTGCGCAAGGTAAGGCTTTCGTGGGGGCAGGGGGACCTGACCACTACCCTGGGGTCTGTGGGCCTCGAAGAGTGGATC
Source organism: Micronycteris hirsuta (assembly GCA_004026765.1). NCBI lineage: Eukaryota > Metazoa > Chordata > Mammalia > Chiroptera > Phyllostomidae > Micronycteris > Micronycteris hirsuta. The sequence continues at coordinate 31,053 of PVJI01011877.1, read as the reverse complement.
CCGCCTTGGCTGAGAATGTGGGGGTCCACATTCTCCTTGGGGGTGAGGCAGGAAGCGTGCTGCCGGCTGGGTCTTCAGACCTTGCCAACCATGAGTGCGGGCCAAGGCAACCCGCCCCGGGATGGCTGGTCACCTGGTCATGGGACCAAACGGGTGGAAGGAACCCATGAAGAAGCACCAGCCGGATTCAAGCTCCTGTGTCTGCTCTAATACATTCTGTGGCCCAGGATGCATCACTCTGTTGCTCTGAGCCTCAGTCTCCCTCTGTCAACGGGACATGACGTGGGTGCTGGGTTGACCTCACACGGCCAGATAGAGCGTCGCATGAGACTTTGGAAGTGAGAGGCAGCAGAGCAGCTGCTCTGGGGAGGCTTTGTACACTTTGTCCCATTTAACTCTGCCATCATCTTTCCAGTAGGCATTTCTCTCCTAGTTTTACAAATGAGATAACAGAGGTGCAGAGAGAGCGAAGTGTGGGACAGGCCCGCTGCAGGGGTGGGCGGGGCCGGCTGAAACCCAAAGGCAAAGCCATCATTAATAAATTACTAAGACTTTCTAGATGGTGACAGCAGGGCATTAAGCCAAGTTCCACAAGGTCCTCTTCATCACAGGCCCCTGTGTGGCTGCCCAGACCCACGACGCCTGCCTCCTGGCAGGCACGGCGCCAGGAAGCAGTCAGGGTGGCAGGTAAACCAGGCTGCCTGGCCTTCGCCCTTACAAGGGGCTCCGTCCTTCTAACGAGCAAAGCCCCAGTTACAGTGTGAACGCCGCCAGCACAGGCCAGGCCGTCAACCCGCTACATTCATGTTTATTGACTCAAATAGGGATAACTGTTTCCATTGGACAGGTCTGGGGTGTCCCCGGGGGACTTCTGCCAGGGGCCCTGACAACAACCAGTTCAAGGCTAGCTTTGTGGGCCATTTCTAAACCAAAATGGTGCAGCAGGTCTGCTTTGTTTTTTACCCTTCTCATCTCCTTGGGTGGGCTTCCTTCGCCCTTCACTGCTGTTCACTGTGGGTGTCCTGTAGTCTCTGCCCTGCCTAATCTTACAGTAAAATAATGTGAAAACTATTCATACTAAAGTGGTGATAATAATGAGTCAGAGCCATCTGGGAGGGGATGGGAGAGGCATTGTGTTTTAAGTGGGGACAAGGCTTAACATTTCAAAGAAGTGCTTGTCCACTCAGTCAAGTTAAAGGTATCAGGGAGTGGATAGGAAAGGCTTGGGGTCTTTCCTGGTGTCCTTGAAATTATGACACTGTAGTAGGTCCTGGGGACACATGCTCAAATAAGGCACAGTCTCTTCCTTCAAGGACATTATGAAAAATAATAGTTATGACACATTTAATAAGATTCTGGTGCTTTCTGCTTGACATGCATCATTCATTACTCTAAAATGTAGATTCCTCTGCCCCTGGTTTACAACAGAGGCTCAGAGAGGGTGAGTGGCTTGCCCGAAGCCACACAGCTAGCAGGTGGAGAAGCTGGGTCAGTCTCATGCCAGAGCCTGGGCTTTCCCACGCCCTCCAGCTCGGAGCCTTCGCTGTGCAGGGAAGGAAGGAGCGTGCTGGCTGAGATTTAGGGCAGCCAACCACAGGTGTTTCGGAGGAGCCGGCTCCTGTGGCTCATTCTAATAGAGTCTTCAGCCCATAAAGCAAACAGGGCAGAGAGAATTAGCCCCCTCCTGGAAAGTAAACAGCACCCATCCTGCTGGCCAGGGGCCGCCCTGCAGGAGGCTGGCAAAACAAAGTCCATAGAACTGAGTACACACTGGTCTTTCCTTGTTGGGCTGTCCTGGGAAGTTAAGACTTTTCTGGGTGAAATGGTTTTGAGATTCTCAAAGTCTGTGTCTCTTATATTTGTATATTTTGAGGCATACTGGCTATGCCTTCATTTTCTAAAATTCCAGTTACCTTAACTCCTCCATTCATTGGTTATCCAACAAAGAGTTATTTGGTACCGCCCACGGTCACCCATCCACTCGTCTGGCCCACAGACGTTACGGAATGCTCGCTGAGGGCTGGGCACTGTGCTGGGCCCTGGGTGTGTAATGGTGAACACAAGGTCGTCTGGAGCGGGGACAGCTCTGTGTAGGACTCTTCCGTTTGCCCCTCCAGACCTACTCTTCAGCCTTCTCCACCCGTTCTCTGTCCCAGGAGGCTAACTTCTGTGGATGCTCATCCCAGGTCCTTTCCCCAGGGGGCGCCCCAGCAGGGGGTCTGAGAGAAGGAGGAGCCTGAGGTCACGATTGGGGTCCCTCAGCGGAAGGCTGGTTGCTGCTCCTCGTGGGGAAGCTGACCGACACGCCTAGGTTCTGGTCACTGCTCTCTCCCCACTTTGGGGGACCCCCAAGGGGTAACAGTTGCTGCTGTGAGCCCCAGTGAGCTGCACAACCCTCTGTGGTTTTCCCACAGCCACGCCTTTGAAAACAAGCCCTCAGGTAGCCCTGTTCTGGATGGGCCATTTGCTGTCTATCGGGGTCCTGATGAGGGAACTGTGTTATAAGCTGAGAACAGTAGCATCAAGAAAATAGACAGTGCACTGCATCGGAGACTACAGACAACCTCTTTCAGGGCGGTCAGAGAGGGCATCTCTGGGGAGGCACCATTTAAGCTGAAACCTCCAGGGAGGGAAGCTGCTACCAGGGGCGGACAGGGAGCATGGCTGAGACTCAGACAGACGGATGCCTGTGAAGGCAGGTTCCACACAGGAGAGAACTTGTTAAAGCAGAAGGCACTGAAACGGGCCTGTGAGACCAGAAAGCAGTGATGGCAGGACAGAGGGACAGGAGGGCTAGGAGGAGGAAACGGAAGCCAGACAGAGCAGGGGACTTCAGCTTTATTCTAAGTACAATGGAAAGCCACCGGAGGTGGGTTTTCTTCAGACGGGCCCTCCGCGTGCTCTGTGGGGAGCGGATGGGAGAGGAGATGGTAGTGACTCAGTGAGTGAATGCGGGCGAGTGTGCCAGCCCCAGGAGGAGCCAGCTGCCTTTCTCCCTCCAGTCTGTGTCACCCCCCAGCACGTGGTGTAGGGGGAGGGGCCCACATTTGGTGACGCCTTCCATCCTTGGCATTTAACCGAGCACAGCTTGTGGCACGTGGGAAGTACGTAAGCGTGTTCACTGCTTACATTTGGTCCCCATCCTTGAGGCCTTTGTTGCCAAGGGGGGAGAGAGACTTAATTTTCTCTGGCTGCTACCAGAGAGCAGCCTGGTGCTGGCATTTTGTCTGGCGTCTCCGCCGGCTGGCTTGTCTTTTGTTTCCCTGGCGAGAGAAGAGTCCGGGGTCACTGCGTTCATTCAGTCATCCTTTCTGTGACTACTGAGCACCTGCAGAGGCCCGTGTCCCCGAGGTCCCCTGGCGCGTGGGGTGCATTATTCCACCTGCTGTCTGGCTGAGCACTTGTTTTCCTTGGTTGCGGATTAAAATAGGAGAACCAAAATGCTTCAAAACTGGAAGGTGTTTAGAGATTATTAAGTTGACAGGTTGGCAGGTCCATGAGCCCAGGGTGATGAGAAAGAGCTTTAGAGTGTCTGCAGAGGGTGCTGGGGAGGCTCCCTGCCCGGAATTTCACCCCCTGGCATGTAGAACAGTTTGGTCTGCAAGGACTTGTGTTATTTATTGAAGACTGGTATAAAATTACATTTGCGAAAGCGTTATGTCACCTTTAAGAGGTTTAAAACCACTTTTCTTATCTAATCCTTTCATTTTATAGGCAAGGGGGAAAAAAAGCCAAGAAATTCTGAATGATTTACCCCAGTCACCCAACGTGAAATCCACACAATGCATACTCACTGTGTATCCGGCCAGTGTGGTGCTAGGGGCTATCCACACTTTGTTTGATTTTCCTAACAGCTCTGCGGGGTAAATAACACTAGCGTTGCTTTGCTTTACGGGTGAGGAAGACAGGGCTGAAAGAAGTTAAGTAACTTGTCCCAAATCTTAGAGCCAGAAAGTGACAGAGCTGGGATTTGAACCCAGACTTTTTGGAGTCAGGTCTTTGAACCACACCATGCAGAGTCTCTTTGTGTTGGAGAGTGTTCCATCCCCTTTTTAGTTTTTGCCAAAAACCTGGTTGAGACGTGGCTCTCATGATTTGCTACACAATAGAACAAGCTGGAGAATTAAAAAAAAAATTGATATCTAGGCAGCATTACAAATAAATTAAATCAGAATCCTCTTGGTGGGGGAGGGGGATGTGTAAAGAATATGTTTGGAAATTTTCTTAACATGTGCGTATTAGTTTCCTATGGCTGCTGTAACAAATACCACAAATTGGGTCGCTTTATTCTCCAGTGGAAACAAGGACCAGAAGTCCACCATCAGCCCTGGCTGATGTGGCTCAGTGGATTGAGCGCGGGCCTGTGAACCAAAAGGTTACTGGTTCGATTCCCAGTCAGGGCACATGCCTGGGTAGTGGGCCAGGTCCCCAGTAGGGAATGCATGAGAGGCAACCACACATTGATGTTTCTCTCCTTCTTTCTCCTTCCCTTTCCCTCTCTCTAAAAATAAATAAATAAAATCTAAAAAAAAAGAAAGAAAAGACGAAGTCCACCATCAGTGTCACTGGGACAAATCAAGATCTTGCAGAGCCCTGCTGCCTTAGGAGAATCGTTTCTTGCTCCTTCCAGCTTCCGGTGGCAGCAGCATTCCTTGGGTGGTGGCGGCATCAGTCCAATCTCCACCTGGAGGTCACATTGCATTTTTCTTTTCTGTGCCTTACTCTTCTGAGGATGCCTGCAATTGCTGTCAGGACCCACCTGATATGCAGGATAATCTCCTTATCTCAAAGCCTTAATTTTATCACACCTGCAAAGACCCTTTTTCCAAATAATGTCACATCTACAGGTTCCAGGGACCAAGACCCGATGTCTTTGGGGAACATTATTCAACCTACATCACCTTGCTCCAGATGACCTCGCTGTTAGAAACCCCAGACCTGCTGAATCAGAATCTGCAATTTAACAGTTTCCCAGGAGATCCTTATGCACATTAAATGTTGCCAATGAGATTCAGAAGGAATAAATTACTTGTCTCCATCTCACTGTGGCAAGCTAATGACTTGAAAACATGTCTTTTAATTCATACGGAAGTTTTCTTTCCATAATACTACGTATTTAAATATACTCTTTATTTGGGAAACAGAAGATGCATATTCTTTTAGAAAATTAAGGTATGTGTCTGGCTTTCTGTCAATAATGTGTTAAGTTTCATGCTAGCAAGGACCGTCTTCTGGTTGCCTTCTGTACTCTCTATGGCACAGCTCCGGGCACAGAGTGGAGACTCAGATCACCACTACCTGCATCCTTAACAGGGTTTTCTTCCTTTTTTGCCTTCTCTAGATAGTCAAGGCGAAGCTGAAGCACCAGAGGAGGGCCCTTCTCACCAGGAAGGACAGGGAGGAGACTTAATTTATGATGACAAGTCTATCCCTCCTGTCCCCTCAGCTCCTCCAAAGCGAAGGTACGGTGTTGGCGGGGGGATAAGCACACATTTGCTGAGCACCTCCTCTGTGCCAGGTACGCCTGCAGGCTCTGGGGGCAGCGACTAGCACCTCGTCACTGTCTGCAAGGAGCCAACGGTCTCGGGAAGACGGAGTGTGTGTCCTCATGTCCAGCTTTGTCTGTGGCAGTGCCGGCCTCTTGATCTGGGGTGGACTTCAGCAGGCCAGGGTCCTGGTTCTACCCGCTTCCAGTCTTAAATCCCCCGAATTTAAGTCCCCATGTCTCTTGCATTTCGGGAATGACAGCGGCAACAGGAGACAGACTCAGGAGCTGTCCCTCACCTGCTCTTTAATTCATCAATACACCAGATGTCTTCGCTTGTGTCTATCCCACATGTGAAGGTGCTTCTTATATGACTCGACAAAAAGTCAGAACAAACTGGCTTTGTGCATGCAATGTGTGGTATCGGTTAGCTATTGACGTGCACCAAATAACCCCCAAATTCAGTGGTTTTGCATAACCAGCATTTATGATTGATTGTTCATGAGTCTGTAAAGTAGCTGGGTAGTTTTCCAAGTGCCAGATAGTCACAGATACATCGGTTATGTGTCTGTGGTCATTTGGCAGCTCTGCGGGCTTTAGTCTGAGGGTTGGCTGCTCGTGCGCTGGTCTAGGTTTGCTTCAGCTGGGACCACTGGGCTCTCCTCCAGACGGTATCGGACCCTCCAACAGGCTAGTCTGTTCCCATGGTGGTAATGGTGGTATTCTGAGAGAGAGTGGAAGCACACAGGCCTAGTTTTGGAATTGGGAAGTCATTTCTGCTGCATTCTATTGGCCAGTGCAGGTCATAAGACCAGCCCACGTCAGAGTTAGAGGAGACTGAGTTAAACAGTGAAGAGCATGGACACGAGGAAGCCAACAGTTGGCGCCAACAGTGCGTCCAGTCCACCATGGTTGTGTGTGCCAGTTGCTTCCTTGTGATAATTCCTCACACTCCCCCATCCCTTTCTCAGTGAAACTTAGTGCCTCTCTGCGGCAGACCCTGAGTTGTCACCACAACGCCACGACAGGAAGGCAGTGTGCGTATGTAAGGGGCAGAGGGGTGGGTGACCGGTGCAAAGCAGAGAAGGTGACGTCGCAGAGGCTGACCTGTCACAGAAGACATTAAATTGGCAGGAACACACTCGCCGCCCTGTCCCTTCCCCCTGCACGGCCCCATGGCAGCGCCCAGCCCCTGCCCCTGAATGGGGAGAAATTGCAATTATTTTTAAGTGGCTTTTAAGGGCTTACTCGCCATCTGTTTCACCAGGTAATAGCACTGAACGGAGGAGGGCAGGAGAAAGAGAAGTAAGGAACGGTAGACTTTTCCTTTCCTCTTGGTCAGAACATTCTCCAACAGTTAAAATTCTACCCACCAACCGATGCTCAGTTTGGATCCAACCTCTGTAGGGACGTCTTCGTGGCTGACCCCGGCTCTCAGGAACTTCTCTCTTCTCTGAACTGTGGCATGTTTTCTGTGATGCAGTTCACACTCACCAGCTCTCTCTTCACGTCCGCTGGTCCTCTGTCTTGAACAGACTGCTGGCTTTGCCAGGGCTGTGACGATGGTTCTCATCTCTGTTTTTCCTCTGAGGAAAGCAGAGAGCTTTCCCACAGCAAAGGATTGGTAGAAATTTGCCATTTTATTAACAAACATGTACTTTTTGATATCTACCCTTCCCTACACGCATTATCTCCTTGAATCTCTGCGTAGTAGGAATTATCATTTCCACTCTCAGAGAGGAAGCTGGCGAGAACAAGCATTGCAATTCAAATCAGTTTGACTGCAAAGCCTTGAGATTTTTGCTTGTTCACTCTGTTCTCTATTGGACTCAATTATCAGGAGAAACGGAATGAAGTCAGATGCCAGGTAGTGTTGTTAGAAGACAGGAATGAATTTAAAAGGAGCTCAGGTACAGTTCATTTCCTGCCCGTGGCTGCTTCTGTGACAGGATTCTTCTTCTCTCTCTGTGTTAGCCAGTCTCCACACCCAGGCGTGACACATCCGTTTTCTATTACTGATGACAGCCCGATACAGGGAATCTTCCAGAATGTGAAATCTCACTGCGACAGCATCTTCACTCTTCCTTCCAATTTTCTCTTTTACCAATTTTTTTTTTTCAAATGCAAGCATGAAACTCAGAATTGTTATAGCTAACGGAAACAGCAAAGTGGTCCTGTGGAAAGGATCAGACAGGGGCCCAGGGACATCCTTGTGGAGACCCAGTTCTGCTGCTGACTTGCTGAGGAGTTTCAGTTTCTCATTCTGTAAAGTAAAAAATAAAGAGTAGTGATAATCATACACACAATAAGAGTTGACATTTATTCTTGCCAGGGCTCAGATTAAACGTTTACCTGTATTATATCATTAAATTCTGGTAGTCACCTCAGGTGGTTAAGTGCCATCATTAGCTCCACTTTCAGGGTGGGGAAACTGAGTTATGGAGCAGTTAAGTCACTTGTCCATTTATTCTTAGCTCCCCCAGAGATGTGACGTATGTAAAGAGAATATGTGATGCAATATTAATAGAAGTACTTAGAAATACCTAGGGAAATATTATCATGGCTTATGGATCTAAAATATGTTCTAACCTGATGAAATATATATATGTTAAACTTTCTTTTAACAGATCAAAACTGATGACTAAGATCCACGATGGGGAGGTCAGATCCCAAAATTATCAAGTAAGTGATTGACTCTTCCTACCAGCTGCGCCTCGCCCCCTCCCTGCCCCCCCGCCCCTGCTCCCGCCCCCCTGCCCCGGCTTCCCCGCAGTGCTTCCTGTGTGAAGGGAGAGCCAGGTCCCCGCGCCCACGCTGCCTTGTGTCCTAGATTGCCATAACCATCATCGAGGCCCGCCAGCTGGTGGGCGAGAACATCGACCCGGTGGTGATCATCGAGATTGGGGACGAGAAGAAGCAAAGCACAGTGAAGGAGGGAACCAACAGCCCATTTTACAACGAAGTAAGTCGCGGAGGTCACCAGCGTCCTCCCCACGCGCTCTGCACTGCCACCCTCTGGCATTCCTGAGCCAAATAGGAAACCCGCGCCCCTCATTTCTGCTTCCCACCACTCACCTGAGCCCACGGAAAACTCTCTGAGCCTCCTTAACAAACAGCCCCGTGAAACTGAATGAAAAGATCAGGGAAAGGATAGGTGAGAAATTCCTATACATTTTAAATACATTACTATATTTTTAACAAGACCCATTTCTTACAAGCGCATCTTCATCCATTATCAGCTCTGGGTTTATATTAAAAAATGTGTTGGATGTTGGTTAATGAGAAGGTATACATTCTTTTGCAGAACAGAGACATTGGAAATTTAATTATTACTTTTGAAACAGGCTTGCTGCGTGGGAAAGTAAAACAGTTGTATTTTTCTAAGCAATGTAAAAATCATAAAGGAAAACATCAAACAGGGACATGAAGCTTCTAAATATTAAACACATGAAGCTTCTAAATATTAAACAGACATTCCCTTTTGAAAGTTAAAAGATTACACAGCATAAAAATGGTAAAAGATATAAAGAGCACAAAATGATATTTGGTGAAAAATATGTGTCCCACTTCTCTCTGATCCTTAATCGCCAAGCCCCGCCCCCAGTCCCGCCCCTAGGGTGGCCATTCTCAGCAGGCATTTTTATGTCCTTCCAGAGATATTTCAAGCATGCACAATACAAGTAAACATTGTAACCAAATGGGAGCATTCTGCAAACTGTCCAGACCTTGCTGTTTTCACCAAGCAATGGGGCTTGGCAATTTGTCTGCGTCAGAAGTGCAGTTCGGTCTCATTTTCTGCTCTTTGCTGTCGAGTTTCCCACTGTATTGATATGCTGTAATTTATGAAGCCAGTCAACTTCTCATCGATGGATATTAAATTTTTTTCTGTCTTTGGCTACTACTTGTAATAATATTTATATGGTGTAACTGGGACAAAGAGTACATGCATGTAACATTTTGATATCTCCAAATTGCTCTCCAGAGAGGTAACAATTTATACTCTGTGTTCAAGAGTGCATGTTCTCTCTTAGAACACTGTGAATTATCAAAAAATGCAGTAAACTCCTAATTACTTTCCCGATGGGAGTGGTAATTGAAAAGGAAGGCCGGGAGAGCACAGATAATGAAATCCATAGAAAGCACCCAAATCCCGTTAGGGCTGTTAACTCCCTTCCTCTTTGTCACTCCTGCCTCTGAGCATTTCCCAGGAGTTCAAGCGGCAGCTGTCCCCTTCCCCGTCCTCTCGCCACCTCTGTCACAGCTTTGGCACGGATGTGATGTGAAATAATGCGCATGAAAATGATTTAATGCAAAGCCCTACAGATTTGTCATTTATTATCATTAGTATTTGCTTTATGCATACAAGTCCTGGGTCTAAATGACATCAACTTTGGCCCAAGTGTAATCAGCTGGAAATCAGATAAAAACATAGAAGTGGAAGTAAAAACCTTTGTTACAGCTTCTGGCCCTAATTTTCGAGCCCTGAGTGCGTTAGATGTTGAAGGAGCTGCTTAGTAGTGGCTGGAGAGTATTTCCCAGCTAGAAAAATGTGTGCAGGTCTCAAAGGCTCGGCAACCTGTGTGAGGCAGTTAAGTCTGAAATGTGAAACTCAGCAGAACGCAATCACGGTTGGAACTAATTTATTGGTCCAAAGGAACCTACAGCGCCTCATACTTTAGGGAGTGAAGAATTTCATGTAAGTGAATTTTGCACATAAAAGAAGTTCTGAACACAAAACTTTACAAAGGTTTGAACACATATATATGAAAGATTTCCTAAAATGTTACACGTTTTCCTATTTTTTTTTTAAAAAAGGCAATGGCTATGCTGGAGCCTCTCATTGGCATCTAGGGACGGCCATTTAAAAGGTCTCATTGTAATGCAGGATGACACTGTTCAGTTCTCCTGTTTTGGTTTTTCCGTTTTGCCCTGATATTTCTTTGATGTTTTTCTGATATTAAAAACAGGCTGTTAGCATGTTAGCGGTCCCTTCTGTCTTTCCTAGTGCTGTCGTGTTCATCTCTGACGTCCTTGGGTCATTCCTCCATCCTGAGGCTCAGATAAAATAAAATAAAATAAAATAAAGAATGAAAGAAAGAAAGGAAGGAAGGAAAGAAGAAAAGAAAGAAAGAAAGAAAGAAAGAACAAAACAGCTTCCCACTTCCACCTCTCCCCACACCCATCAGTTCTCAAAACAAAAACCCCATAAAAAAAAGAAAAAACTCCTCCATTTTTCTGCACCTGCAAATTGCACGCTCTCACATGGAAAAGGTGCTCGATAAAGCTCGGGTGATGAAACATCCAGTCCTTGCGCCCCGGGTGGGAGAATCCCAGGAGAACCCAGCCGTGGTCCCAGGCCCAGCAGTAACTAGCTGTGTAACTCTACACCTGTCTCTCTTTCTTTTAAAAAAAAATATTATTTTACTTGATTTTTATTTTTCAATTACAGTTTACATTCAGTATTATTTTATATTAGTTTCAGCTGTACAGCACGGTGGTTAGGTATTTGTATAATTTATAAAGTGATCCCCTCAATAAGCCTAGTGCCCACCTGACACCAGACATAGTTATTACAGTGTTGTCGACTACTGCATTTACCGTGTATAATGCGCACTTCTTTGCCCAACTTTTTGAGGGAAAAATGAGGATGTGCATTATACATGGGTAGCACCTAAACAAGGGCAGCACCTAAACATGGGCACATATTATACACGGCAAGCTGTGGTATATTCCTCACTGAGATGCTCTTTTTACCCGTCGTTCTATGTAGGTCAAAATAAATAAATAAAGGTTTGATGATACCAGGGCTCAGTGAGCAAAGGTGTGGAGAAGCGGCTGTTTTCACATGCTGCCGGAGGGAATGTAAAATGGCTTAGCTCCCTGGGAAAGCAATTCCATGCTGCCTACTAAATATTTACATGCAGGCACAGCATGGCCCAACAGTCTCATTCCTCTTGTTCGTTTCCAAGGAAAACTCACACATATCCTGTGTAAAGACGCAGCTGGTGGCGTTCTTTCTTTATTTATTTTTTTAATTTGAAAACAAATTAAATGACTTTTCATAGGGGATGGCCAATCAATTGATGATATAAATTCATTCATGCCATTCAGGACCACACAGCAACTGGTTAGAATAATCCAGGTTGAAATCTACTTGAGGAACAGGTTCTTAAATGCAAGGCTGGGATTTATGGTCAGAATGAACTTTATGTTTTACAGTACTTTGTCTTCGACTTCATTGGGCCCCAAGTGCATCTCTTTGACAAGATCATCAAAATCTCAGTAAGTATATCATGGGTGGGGGAGGTGGGAGGGGTTCTAGGCACTGGGGACCCTCTAGGGCAGCTTAGCCTGCTTAGAGGAGAACGGATTCAGGAGGGTGAGTGTCAGCTGGTGAGTTTGAAACCAAGGGGATAGAACTCGAAATAACCAGAACAGGGGAGTTCGGGAAGCACAGCCTTTTCAGGAAAATCTATGCTTGTTGGAAGCAAGATGTTACCCACTATCAGGCATCATGAATTGAATTGTGTAGCTTACTAATGTGGCAATGTGAAACATACGCTTCCAGTAACAATGGATGGCCTTTTTGAGTTGGTTTCTATCTTTTTAATGAAGCAAATGTTAATGTTTTTCTCTTAGATTGATGTCTACACTAATGATAATTAATTCCTCTCCTAGTTAGTAATACATAGAGAAATGGAAAGAAAGATTTAGGAAGGAACCAAATATATCAGAGGATCAGAAGATGTATATAATTTTGAGCAAGTGGTTACCATTTGGCTTCTAAATGGTAGTTGCCTTTGAGTGCAGACCTCCAGACCTACCCATGGGGGGACTGAGTTGGCTGCATAGACCCTTCCTCAGCCTGGAAGGTGAATTCCCACCTCCACAGATCACCTCTGGAGAGCAGAGACAGGGAGAGCCTTCTGGTCCAGTCAGGTGACGTATCCAGGTTGGCCCAACACCTGGCTAAGGATAGGAGGACAGGAATAGGAAGGGCAAATGCCCACGTTGGAGCTGTACTAGGCCAAAAGAGAGAATGAAACGGAATCACTCCCAACCCCACACCAGTGTAAAAGGGCAGAGGTCAGTGCGCGACAGATGGCATCTGTCTCACCAGTTTGAGAAATCGCTGCTTCTTGCACAGAGAGGGTAGTGAGGATGTTCATGCCGGAAAAGGTGGGGTGGAGGTTGCAGGGTACAGGCTCTCTTCCAGATAGTTCTCAGAGGACAGAATTCCTACTTTACACACCAACATAAGACGTGTGGAGAATGAGGGAATGTTTTTCTAACAGTGACACCAATGAAATGAAATTGCGAAAATGGTAAAACTTAAAGACTTCCTTGCCTGTCTTTGTCGTCCACTCATCTTTATTTTAATATTATGTTACACACATGTGTATATGTATATTTACATATAACATACTATATACCAGTTTTGTATGAGGCTTAGGCAATAGTGGAAATTATAACGTTATCTTTCCCAAGGGCACTTGAAGAATGTGACTCTTGAAGAATGGAAAGTCATCAAGGGCCAAACGTTCTTCATGTTTAAATTTCAGGCATGATGACAAGTGGTGCAGGAGGTATTTCGGGACCTGGGACATTGCCCAGGACTTTGTTACATTGCATAGCTCAGGCAACGGCTTGTTTGTGAGACTGGCTTTAGAGCAGGCTCCCAAGGGGCTCTCTAGCTTGCAGATAAACAGCTAATAGCTAGACTTTTACACTATGTCATCGACAAGGGTCATGAGTCCCTGGGGGGCAAGCGGGTTTTCAGACAGAGGATCAAAGCTGGTAGTGCCCATCTGTGGTGCTCTAACTTAGAAAAAGAGAATTTTTGGTCTCCATAAATGACCCTTTGGGACAGAGACCAAATATATTAAAGGGAAAACTTCCCTTGAGGGGATAATACTTAATACAAATTTTCTGCTCGTTCATGAACTGCAAGTCAGCATACTCAGAGTAAATTCAATGTGGGAGAAGAAGGAGGGAGTGCCGCAAGCAGGTGCTATTGGGGCAGACCGCTGTAGCAGACCCTGGTGGTGCCAAAGACCATCTTCCCCCCACAGTGGTCCCAGGCATGCAGGGTCCCCCATACTCTGTGTGTCAGGTGCCCCAGAGTTCTGCTCATCTCATGCTTGCCCACCCCAGTTGCTTGGCGCTCGTCCTAAGTGGACAATCTGAGGAGGTCTCCTGTGTTATTTAAAGATCTGTTTGGGGCTCTTGCATCTCATCATGTCCACTGGGACCCAGATGCCTTAGACCTGAGAATAGCTTGAGTCAGCCTTGCGTTCTTGCTTGGGCCTTGGGGAAGCCACATTAGCAACTGCAGACCTGGAGGGGCTGGACTAAGCTTGGTGAGTGTGGCCTTAAATAACTGCTTGGCTCGGGCCAAGCTGCCCTTGCTTCCCCTCAGTTCTCTGACACCCTTGCAAAGTTCGGGCCAGGGAGAAAGAGTGAAAACGGAGATGGGAAGGGCTGAAGTCAATTGAATTTGTTTCTTACTGCCCCCACCACAGGAGCTGTGCGGGAGCTGCCACAGTCTCCCAGTCATTCATCAGTTGATCGATCAATCATTCATTAGTTCACTCAATGTCTATCACACACCTATTATGAACAAGGCCATATGGTGGATACAAGAGAATAGGAAACTGTCCTTGATTCAAGGGATTCATAGGATTTTATGATTAGGAGAAAATTGAGAGATCGTCTAGTCTAACTTCCAGTCGGTGCAGGAATTCTTATCTACAGCCTCCATGGTGTGAGGTTCTCAGGCTCCACTTGATTATACCTAGTGATAGGTGGTCACTGCTTTTCGGAAAGCCCATCCCATTGCTGAGAAGTTCTGTTATAACAATTGTCCTTACGGTGAGCTGAAATCTCTCTTCTTGTTGCTCAGGACCACACTGGAAACCTATCCCCTCTTCTAGATGGAAGCATCTCCAAGATCTAAAGACATTTAAGTTACCACTGCCCTTCCTCCACATCCCCACTTTTCTCTTTTCTGGGCTAAAGATTAAACTCCTCCCGGTTCTCCAGCACTGTCTCATCCAATGTTGTTTATGAACCCACTTTCCTTTAGAACTTAGCTCATCTTATAGCATTAGCATCGAAATGTACCGCTGTAACCAGCCAGGCACTCTGCTGTCTTCTGATTAGACAAAATATTGAGGATGGCCATCTCCCTTGTCTGACTCTTGTACATGTTCCAAACTTCTCAAGGCAATATGTGATGAATTGTCTGAGAAAGTTGTGAGCAAAATATTGTGGAAGTTTAGGGGAGAAAGGGAGGACTGTGGGGGATCAGGGAGGGCTGCTTGGAGGTGGCAGCATTTGCTCTAGGCATTGAAGGATAGATAAAGTTTCAACAGGCAAAGATGGTTGTTTAGGGGTTGGCTGCGTTTTTGTTAAATGAACTTTTGTTTGTCTAAAACCCTTTTAGACAGTGGGGTTTGTTAGGTGCCCTTCAATAGAGGATTAGCTGAAAAGCTGCTAGGAGAAAGAGGCACTTCCTGAGTTTTGGTGACCAAATGTCACCGTGCTTCGGAGGAGAGTGAAGGCCAGACAAGGCTCAAGACCTAGCATGCGCTTCGAAGGGTCAGAAACCCATGGCACAAGCTCGTCCTCAGAAAGCAGCGCTGTTCTGCTGGACCCACTGCTCCGTCTCGCCTCAGGTGCTCCACCACAAGCTCATAGGAAGCCTGCTGATCGGCGCCTTCAAAGTGGACCTGGGCACCGTGTACACCCAGCCTGGTAAGGAAGCCCCCAGCGTCTCTTCCTCTTCTCCCGCTGGCCCCACCCGGAGGCCAGCTCAGTGGTTCGCTCCCCCGTTCAGCATCCATTCCGCAATACTGAGCACCAGTTACAGGAAGTTGACTAAAGACATGGCTCTTTTCCTCAGTTTAGGAGCCAACGGTAAAATTACCTTATATGTTCATACTTATGAACAGTTTTTTTTAATTATCACAAATTCTGTCTAGTGCTGTGAGACATCATCGGTAAAGACAGGAAAGTACAGAAGTTAAGAATATGGACTGTGGAGCCAGATTGAAAGGGTTCAAATTCGACTCTGCTCTTTCCTAGTTGTGCAACCTTGGGCAAGTGATTTGACTTCTCTGTGCCTTGGTTTCCCCATATTAAAAGATAGGGATGAAACAGTACTTTCCTCATAGGGTTTTGGGGGAATTAAGTTAGTAAATAGACATCAAGTGCTTAGTGTAGGGCCCAGCAGAGAATAATGACTGTGGATATCGCGTGCCACATAAGGATCTGTTATAATAATCATTATTATCCTTGATTTGTAAGAAATGAAACTCAGAGAAGTTAGGTAATTTGTCCAAGGTCAAGATCTAATAAGTAATAAAGCCAACCACAAACAGATATTCTCATGAAAGTCCTCTTCTCTTCAACTGTGATTCAAACTCACTTGACCAGGGGTTCAGGTCGTGTGAGTTTGAAGTAGGTCTACTAATTCAATTGGGATCAGCTCCTTTACCATGTGCCGTCTATATTACCTGGTCTAACAATCTCTTTTTTTGGATAAGCCAGAAGCGTAGATTTTTGTATGAGATTTTGATGTTTGGATGCACAGTGTAAGCCAAAACAAAAACCAAAAAAATTCCACAAGCCACATTTATAGCCTGTGAAATAATATGTGACTTCTATGCTCCATTAATGCCCTCCTATCCCATCAAAGCTAGAATCCTGGCTAGGAGATTCCTACCAGGCTGAAGGCTGGTTGCTGAACACGATGGAGAACAGGATGGGAAGTAAAGGAGAGGAGGGAAAGGGGGAGGGAGGCACCGTGAGACTTGGAAGTAGCCCAGATGAGCTACCCCCTCCGTGGAGTGGGGGGGACCTTGGGTGTGTGGGGGGGAGAACTGAGTGGAGCTATTGGGTCCATCTGCGCAGGACATCTGAGCTGTCGGGATGCTTTTACAGGTCATCAGTTCTGTGACAAGTGGGCCCTGCTCACAGACCCTGGTGACATCAGGACTGGCACGAAGGGGTACCTGAAGTGTGACATCAGCGTGATTGGAAAGGGTGACGTCTTAAAGACCACCCCGAAAACCTCCGATGCTGAGGAGCAAATAGAAAAGTGAGAGGGATGCCTCCAGGACTCTGCAATGGAAACGATGCGTCCCAGTTTCCACGTCTCTTCTCCTCCCCACTTCCAAGTGCATGGCTTGTCCACTGGGATTCCGCTCTGTTGGAGGCACCGAGCCGTGTCTTATTAAAGGCGTGGCTATCCGTTGGGCGATCAGCTTCTAAGACAAGAAAATCCTGTCTTCCTATAATAACCTATAACGACAAGCTATTGCTGAGCTTATCTGATTTATTTGAATTTAGCTGATTTTCCTTTGAAAGAGTTATAATTTCGAACACTGGTTTGTAACATGGGAAGACAGTGAACCTCTGGTAAGGTGCAGTGTGGGGAGGCAGGACATAAATGAGTTTGCATTCACTCTAATCATACCCTTCACTGTCATTGAAGTAGAAAGTAAACTCATTTTAGTAATAGATCCTAATCTATTCAGTTTCAGATTTTTATCATGTATCAGGGTCCTTCTTTATGCTTCCAAATTGATTCTACCTTTTCTCTCTATTCTTTCGAGTAAGAGCGTCTTTTAATTTTTATTTTTATTTGTCCTCCTCTAAGGAACCTTTTGATCCCTCAAGGGTTTCCGTCAGAGAGACCCTGGGCCAGATTCTACGTGAGGCTGTACAGAGCAGAAGGGCTGCCCAAAATGAACTCCAGCATCATGGCGAATGTCACCAAAGCATTTGTGGGTGACAGTAAGGACCTCGTGGATCCCTTCGTGGAGGTCTCCTTTGCTGGGCAGATGGTGAGGAACTGTTGTCACTCACAGTGACAGGTGCCCGCCAGAGCCCTGCTCTCCTGCTCTATACCCAGGACATTTCTAGTCAAGTGAATTAAGTGAAAAACAAACTTAGGAAGTACCTTGAGAAACAAAGCTAGCCACAAAGAGGCACGGAGTCACGTGGTAAGAAAGAAGGGATGGGTTACTCACTCGCTGTGCCCTGGAGATCATAGAGAGGAACCATGGGGGACCACGGTTTAGGACCCGGGCCCTTACCCAGTCCCTGCAGAATTACCACCCTCCTCCCAGGCTGCTCCACTGTCTGCCCAGGCAGTTTTGGTCCCGGTGAGCCTGGGCATCCCTGTCCCCAGCTACTCCTGCTCAGGAGCCATTGAAAGTACCAGGGCCTGGGCTCATGGCTGGGGCTCAGTCCTGGCTGGCTGGACTTTGAAGCTTCAGCTGACACACATATTGTCTCTGCCCTTAAACGTATGTCTCCCCTGGCCCCTCCACTTGGCAGGGTGAGCCCTGGAGTATTTTTGACTTGGATTGCCTTGGCGGTCCTATAGGATATCACCTCCATGTCATGATGAGGAAACTGAGGTCCAGACTGGGGAAGTGGTTTGCATTGATTCCTAATTTTATAGAACAATGAATTAGGGCTAGGGTCTAACTCTAATCTGCTGCATTCCTGGAGGTGCATGGAACAACTCCTGCTCATAACACAGGTGTGAGTTTCACCCCTGTCGCAGTGTGATGATGGGAACTTCCGGAGGGCAGAACCTGAGATGTACTCACCTTTGCCCCGATGTCTGCATGGTGTCTGGCGCAGAGTAGGACATCAGTAGTGTGTGCTGGGAGTAACTGATTTTCACAAGTGTCGGGTGGAAGAAGGTTCATTGTTTTTAACAACTCACTTTATATTCCCAGTGGATTTGACGGGTTTTCTTGGGTCAGTCAAGGGCCTGATTCGTTCCGCATCCCCCGGCTTTGTTTTCAGGGGCGAACCACGGTGCAGAAGAACTGTGCCGATCCCGTGTGGCACGAGCAGGTGGTCTTCAAGGAGATGTTCCCTCCCTTGTGTCGGAGGGTGAAAATCCAGGTGTGGGATGAAGGTAGCGTGAATGATGTAGCACTGGCAACGCATTTCATAGACCTGAAGAAAATCTCCAATGAACAAGATGGAGATAAAGGTAAAGGTCACACGTCTCACTTGGACATAGGGCCTCGGAATGATTGATTTGGAGCCCTCATCCTTAAAACGGGAGGCTTGGAGCAGGCACTATGATAGGCCCCTTCCACGTTCTGTGTGGTCTCTGGTTTGGGTCCGTTCAAGGCAGTGGATGGATCCAGACTCTGGGAGCCAGGACACTGGTCCCCATCCCAGGTCTTCTATGAGCATACCTGTGTGTCCCTGAGGCCGTCACTCCCTCTCTCTGGGCCTTAGATTTGATCGGAGGTGGGCAAACTATGGACCACGGGCCACATCTGGCCTGCCACATATTTTTGCATGACTCATAAGCTAAAAATGGTTTTTACATGTTTAGATGATCCCTCAGAAGTGTGCCCCTAACTGACTCATGGGAGCAGGGAACATGAGTAACGCAGGGAGATGCTACTTACGGTGCACTCAGAGTGCCCGGGAGGAAATAGAGTCCCAGCTCATCCACCGAGCCAGCCGAAAGAGCTTCTACCCAGGATAAAGCTCTTTCTTTGCAAAATCTAAATCAGTAGGTGATGACTCTTTAAATAGCCCAACAACCACCCCCTTCCTTTACATGCAAGGCAGTCTCTCTCTGCACGACAAATTCATGCTGACTGCTGTATATATTTGTACGTGTGTGAGTACATATACGCATACGTACTGAAGGCTCGGCATGAGCAGAGATCAGGATGCATTCTTATACCCCTCACAGAGTGACACCATTGGAAGGCCACCATGAATATCTATGGCTTAACTCTTCATACTACGGAAGGGTTTGCACAGAATTGCTTAATGCAGAAAGCACACTCTGCCTGTCTACAAGATTTCCCCACTAGATGTGAATGTGTTTTACCCACAGCTTTCCAGGAACATCTGGACGGTGTTCAGGGAGATGTATAAGTGTTTAAAAAGTAGACACCAGGGGCCATAAAATCTTTGTGTTCTTCTTAACACAATACCTCTGCTTGTTACAACAGACTCAACAGAAGGAGTACTGTAGACCCTGGGGCTGTGGGGGCAGGGTGAGGGGACATCAAGGCACAAAACTATTGATAACGAGTGGAAATATTTGCTTGTCAACAATGGGGGACTGGTTAAGGAAATTGTGATTCGTATATTTACTAAGAGTAATGGCTAATATTCTTCAGTTCTGACTTAGGGCCTGCGTGAAGCACTTAATAGATATTATCCCCTTTAATTCTGATAGGTGAGCTAAGTGCCATTGGCATCTTCCTTTCACAGATGGGGACATGGAGGCATAGGGAAGTTATAAAACCTGCCTGGCAAAATGGGACGTTCTGTTGCCGAGGAGATGTTTGCATAGATCCTGTGTATTTTCCCCGACCCCATGCATTAAGAAAGGCAAATACTTATGCTAATAGTAAATTGCAGTCATGAGGTCTTTTCAGTTTTATGTTTTAGAAGAATCCTAGAACATTTCCTTCTCTCAGTCTCTACTACCGTCACCCTAGGAGCCACCGACATCTTCAATTTGGTGATGATGTGGTCCCCAAGCCAGTTTGCCCACGACCATTCTTATACCCGTTCACGCAGCAGCCAGACCGATCTTAAAACACACATCTGATTATGTTTTATCTTTACTTAAAAGCCTCTAAAACACGCCCACGATTTCCAGGGTAAGGATCTCATCACGCCCTTCGGACCCGTTCATTTCTCCTAATCGCCTCACACCAGCCGCCGTGGCTTTTCTTCCAGCTTCTCCTGTCTCCACACTCCTTTCCACATGCATAGGCTGTTCCCTCTGCCTAGGAATCTCTTCTCTCTCCTTTCTCTCTCTGCCTAACCCCTCTCCATGCTACATCAGCCTGTTATTTGTTCTTACAGCACCGAGGACATCTCCTTCATAGTGTCTATAATGCCAATAGGTGCTTAATATTTGTATCTGCTTTGTTCTCCACTGAGCTCTATGTTTTGAGTCTAGCATGGTGCCTGGGTATGTTAGGAGTCAGTCGACATTTGATGAATGAATGAACAGACAAGGATGCATAGCAACATTCGTAATATTATTTCAACTGTGAATAAAGATAAACATTTGCATGGAAGAAA
This sequence comes from Micronycteris hirsuta, assembly GCA_004026765.1. NCBI lineage: Eukaryota > Metazoa > Chordata > Mammalia > Chiroptera > Phyllostomidae > Micronycteris > Micronycteris hirsuta. The sequence continues at coordinate 10,472 of PVJI01011877.1, read as the reverse complement.
GACTAGAAAGAAATATAGCAAAATGGATGATTATGGTTGTCTATTGGTGATACAAATATCCTGTCAATATTTTCTCATCTGTATATTCTCCATTTCTAAGTGAATGTGTACAACTTTCATAGAGCAAAACATAATCAACTTCTAAGCATAAGCAGGCAACTGAAGTCTGGGATCTTTCTAGGCTTCCTACCTACCTTCGGGCCCGCCTGGATTAACCTGTACGGCTCACCCAGGAACCACAGCCTGATGGACGACTACCAGGAACTGAATGAAGGCTTTGGAGAAGGCGTGTCATTCAGGGGCCGAATTTTGGTAGAAATTGCTGTGGAAATCCTCTCGGGAGGGGCACAGGAGTCTAAATTTTCCAAGGCGCTCAAGGACCTCAAGCTGTCTTCGAAAGACAAAGACTCTAAATCTTCCAAAGGCTCGAGTAAAGACAAGGGCGAGAAAACCGACGATGCAAAACCCCAGCAGGCTTCAGACAAAACCAACTCAACCGACGTCGAGGTGGAACCTTTTGACGTTCCCCCAGAGGTAAGTCGGTGCCGGCTTCAGTGCACACACCTGTGAGGGGAGCCCGAAGCGGAGTGGCGCCTGCCGCAGGTCCCCAAAGGCCTGCGGAAGTCTCACTCCCCCTGCAAACACGGGTTGGCTCAGCCCCGTTGTTTTCCGGGACAGATCCTCTGCCTCTTACTGCACACGTCACAGCCATCTGCTGTTGATAAATCCCTTCAGCGTTCCCCCACCAGGCACAATTTCCATAGAAACCAAAGTAAAGGAGAAATAAAAGTGCTCTGGAGGAGCTGGTGGGAGTGGGTGGTGGGGTGATCGACTGAACTATGTCCGTGGCCCAATTTTGTTTTAGCTTTGTTACTATGCTCTGGATGCGAGGTGATGTGGGAGGAGGGATGAAGAGGAGGAAGAGCAGGCGACAAGCCGGGACACAGGAGACTGAGAACCCTATTCCTCGGCCCCACGCCTGTGGGGAAATCAACTTGGGGGAATGCTTATCTCTGCTTGTTGCTCAGCATCAAGCACATTAGCATTTCCCAGCCTGGTTCTGTGACGGGAAAGAGTCTGGGCTGCGAGATGAGCACACACTGTGAATAACCTCTCAACCGTTTAGTTTAGCAACAGCACTTTGTACTTGAAGCAAATGGGAGAACTTTATGCTTTGTTAGTAGGAGGGGGGTGGATTCCAGTTCTCAGCTTGGATGATTCTGCCTCTGCGAGCGCGCACCAGACAGTCATTTCAGGTGGGGAAGGGAGGTGATGGCTGGCCTCCCAGAGCTGCCCATTCCTAGGAAGGACTAGACAGACTGATGGGTTGTAGCGTGGGTCACCTTAGCCTTGGAGGGTCCACTGATTTTTCCTGCTGGGGTCTAATAAATCTTAAGAAACTGTGAGGGAGAGGTTGGAGCACATGCCTGGAAATCTTGGGGGTTGCTCTTATCCATGGCTCTGATAGTAATAACACCTCCTTGTGTTTCAGTTTACTCATCAACAAAATGGGGTAGTAGCATCCCTCTGTGATGGGCGTCTCCTGGGGGTAAATGAGGGAACACTTGTAAAATGGTCAGCGGAATTCTTAGCACATATACAGAAGCAGGCAAGGCATTTGCTGTTGTTGTTACCGATGTTGCTATGGTTTGCTCCCGCCACCAGGGGGCAGCTAGTCAGAGCTCTCCACCCCCTTGTTTGTGACTAGGTTTGGGTATTTTGCCCACCTCCCCAGCTCTCCCCTCTGAAATTATATGTTGGGGGATATTCTATGGAAATATGTACTGTCAGTTTATTGTTAAAACTGACATGGCCTTGATGTGATTGTGTTTATGTCTATTTCTTCAGAGAATATGTCAACTTCGACAACTTGACTTCTTGGACCTGGCCAGAAATTGTGGGCAGTTTAGTAGCCACCCGAGCAAATATTCCCTGTATGTGACCTTGCGTCAATCCCTTCTGCTGTCAGGACTGGCCATTCTTTTCTGAACAGGGGTTGCCAAGTAGAAAGGGGCTGGCAGAAGATTTCCTTAACCCAAGTCGTATCCCCAAGATACTTTGCTGAGACCCTCTGAAAAAGTAAATTCTAGCAGAAAGCAAGAGTGGCTGGGAACTCATGTAGAGTAGGGTGTACATTTTTCTTCAAGGCCAGTATGGGCCATGTCCACTACTGTGTAGAAGGTAATAGGGGAGGGGGAAATTCAGGCTTCATTCAAACCCTTCTCGCTCCTCTCTCCTCTCCTCATCTTGGATTCATATTTGTGGTCAGTGTTTTTGCAAATTTCCCCAACATTTAGTAGTTTATAACAGCACACATTTACTTTCCTTGTGGTGAGGAATTTGGGAATAACTTAGCTTGGTGATTCTGACTCAGAATCTCTATGAGGTTTCAATCAAAATGTTGGTAGGGTCCTGGCTGTAGTGGGTTGGGTGCTGGCCCATGAACCAAAAGGTCACCGGTTCGATTCCCAGGCAGGGCACATGCCTGGGTTGCAAACCAGGTCCCCAGTAGGGGGCGTGCAAGAGGCAGCCAATTGATGTTTCTCTCAAACACTGATCTTTCTCTCTCCCTTCCCTTCTCTCTAAAAATAAGTAAATAAAATCTTTTTAAGAAATATTGGTAGGGACTGCAGTCCTTGGGAGGCTTGGCTGGAGCTGCTCGACTTCCAAGATGGCATTCTGACATTGCCCAAAGTCCACTCTCTGGGAAGTAGCAGAGTTGGGATTTAAAGAGGGATTGTCTGGCTACAGAGCCTGCTGTTGCCCTTCTAGGCCACAGAACCTATGTTGCGTCCAGGTCTCTGAGTCATTTTTACCCTCCTCCCGGAGAGTAAACCTGGCCTCGGGCTGGGGAGATAAGTGGCTGGTTCGCAGCCAGTGGGTACAACAGCATTAGGTGGGAGGGGTGTGTGCTCTGTGACTAAGGGGCCCGCACTGGGCCGCCACCCTGTCCCGTGTTCTCAGATCAACAGAGACGTTTCCTGCTGATGCTGAGAACACAGGAGGCGCCTGCGGGAAGGCAGGGGTGACTTTCACCTAATGGCATGGGAACCCTCTGGCTCTCTGAGCATCAGGGTTTGTGGTTCTTGATTGAAAGGGGCTCTTCACCTCTGAGGCCACAGTTGCTTTAATCATTAGAGGGATCTTACTCTTTTCCCATGGAATATAATAAATCCAGCCACAACGCCAGGAAGCACAGATGATAGGCTCCCAGCTCATTCAGCCTCTTTGCTCAGAATGTGGTGCTATGACGTCATGTCCTAGCCTGTTCCCTGTTAATAGGAGTCGTTTGTAAATAATTGTGTCTTATCTTGGGATGGCTCCCGTCTTGTGACCTGTGTGAAAGGTTGGCAGGAGCAGAGTCATTTTAAAATGGAGCCAGAGGAACAGCTTCCTACGTCTTATTCCTTCCCTGAACCTTAGAAAAGTTTGAACTGGACAAAATAACCTTTAGACTGGGCCAGAGTAGCACCGTCTTCCAAACAGATGTTTGTGGAGCTAACAGGAAAGCAGACCTCCTTATCACAGGGACTGAAAATGGCAGACATCCTTTAGACTCTGTAATGAGCATGCAGAGCTAGACAGTAACTTAGGTTATTCACAGCAATTCCTTCCTTATCTGTATGTAATTATTTCCCTTCCCTTTGTCTTAAAAACCCTTGGCCTCCCCGCTATGATTGGAACACTAGTTGGGTTTCTTCCTGAATGAGACTTCCCAAAGTTGCAATTCTTTTGGATCTCAAATGAGCACTTGTGGCCTCTCTGGCTTTTTATTTTTAGGTTAACACCTGCCACAGCCCAGTCTTTCAGAATGTAGGCTGTCTTTAACTTGCTGTGTGATCTTGGCAAGCCCCTGGCTCTCTCTGAGCTCAAGTTTATTCGGGTGAAAGGTAGGGGTTGGAGCAGATGAACTCTAAGGCCCTTTTCCGTGTAAAAGCGATTGGCGCTGCTGAGCCTCCGGGCCCCGGGCCCCTCAGAGCAGCACCCACAGTACGTACAGCCCAAGCTGGGTGCACGCGACTGGCTGATACTTGCGCGAGTGCCTGAGCCCCCACCCCTTTCATCTGGGCTTTTTGTCATTTCTGGGAGTCAAGTCTGACTTTGAGTCAAGCACCGAGGCATTGAGTTAGGAGAGGACTGGGGCTTTGCTCAGAATCCGTGGGAAGGTTGCTAACTGAGCCGCAGGCTTTAGTGTCTCAGTTGCCTTAGCTGCACAGCGGGAGTGATCCCAGTCTGACCGCCCAGGGTTGTTAAGAGGAACACACATAATGCATGTGGCCCTCCTGTATAATCCATGACACTATGCTCAAAGGCGAGGGTTTAATCCCGTGACTCTGAATATCTCACGTTTGGTTTTCTATTTTCTAAACGCCTGCCCACCAGAAGGCGATTCCCTGTCTCTGTTTCACAACAGCATCTTAGAAAGAGACATATGCCAAGCTTATCCTGCAATATTAAAAGCGTGCCCATCACTAGACATTGGGCAAAGAAGATGTGGTCATGTACACAATGGAATATTACCTGGTTATGAAAAGGAATGACATATTACTATTTGTGACAACATGGATGGGCCTAGAGGGTATCATGCTAAGTAGAATAAGTCAGACAGAGAAAGACAAAGACAAATACCATATAATTTCACTTTTATGTGGAATCCAAAGAACAAAATAAACAAACCAGGAAAACTGAAACACACTCATAGATACAGAGAGAAAACTGGTTGTTTCCAGAGAGGAAGGGGGTTGGAAGGCTGGGTGAAAAGAAGTGAAGGGATTAAGAAGTGCAAATTGGCAGTTACAGAGTAGGCACGGGACATAAACTGCAGCACAGGGAATGTAGTCAGTGATATTGTAATAACTGTACGGTGCCAGGCGAGTGCTAGACTGGTCGGCGGGATCTTTGTAAATTATGTAAATGTCTAACCGCTATGCTGTACACCTGAAACTAATATAAAATAATATTGAATGCCAGCTGTAATTGAAACATTAAAAACATAAATGTCAAAAAAGAGATTTTTTATTGGAAGGCAGGAGCTCCAAAGGTTGAGGCTACATCATTTTAGATAAATGGCTGAATTTTGAGTGTGTGATTTGCAGGTCCTGGTTCCTGCTTGTCTGACTAGTGAGGAAATTATCTGCCATTTCAGGTGGTGCTGAGGCCAAACGCCTGTGGACTGCTCTGCCCCAGGTCAGCCTCAGCCTCCTGGTGACCAACATGCACACACACACACACCCCAGGCCTGTCTCACACACACTTTCTCTTTCTCTAGATTGTACCAGAAAAATATGAGGAATTTTTACTCTTTGGAGCATTTTTTGAAGCTACCATGATTGACCGGAAGATTGGAGATAAACCCATTAGCTTCGAGGTTTCCATCGGTAAGTGCAGTACAGCGCCTGGCACGTGGCAGGGGCTTTGCCACCGTTTCTCGAGTAGGTGAGTGAGGGCCTCACCTGCAAATGACAGCGCTCAGAAAACAGCGATTCCTTCCCACTCTGCGTCACTACATAAGGGATAGATTTATTTTCATACTTTAGAAAACATATTAAGAGCCCTGGCTGGTGTGGCTTGGTGGATTGAGTGCTGGCCTGCAAATCAAAGGGTCACCGGTTCGATTCCCAGTCAGGGCACATGCCTGGGTTGCAGACTGGTCCCCGGTAGGGGGTGCACGAGAGGCAACCACACACTGATGTTTTTCTCTCTTTCTCCCTCCTTTCCTCTCTCTAAAAATAAATAAAATCTTTAAAAGTATTTTATATATATACATATATATATATAGTTTGGATTCAGATAGATTTGGGCTAGTTATCCTGGCTCCATTATCTGCGGCTCACCTAATTTCTCTGGGCCTCGGTTTCTTCATCTGTAAAATGGGAATGATGATAACCTCTCACAGAGCTGTTGCGAGGGCTCAGCGAGTCAGTGCAGGCAAAGGGCACGCACAGAGTAGAAGCTGTTGTTTTAGCTCCTGCAATCTCCCTGGGCTGGTGCACAAAACCGTTCTAAGAAAGGACATTCCCTCACAGAAGGCCTTGATTCACATTTGGGAAGCTCTGCTTCAAAGAAAGAAAGGGAGATGGAATCCAGTTAATGTGTAACTTAGGTTTTTTTTACACATGAGAACATAGCATGGATGTCGATGATGGCCCATTGTCATTGTCATTGTCCATCTTATTTTTTTGGTTTGACCAAGCTCTTCCCACCTGCATAATGAGATCTAATCTCTGTGCCCTGGGAGGACGAGAACTTGGATTTCTTATGCCAGGTAGCCTGATTCTGCTTGCTGACTGACACCTAGCCCCTCTCCCCTTGCTGCTGCCTCTGCAGGTAATTTTGGGAACTTGATTGACGGAGGGTCCCATCACGGGAGTAAGAAGAAGTCAGCGGAATCAGCTGAAGAAACCCTTCCGCTGCTGCACGAAGGAGAAAGGGGCGCAGCCCACGAGGCGGCCATCCCTATGGTCTCCACCACTCGCCCAGAGAAGCCACTCGTGACAGAAGGGAACAGGTAGGAGACACAGCGGAAGCAGCAGTTTCTGACGGTGGGAGTCTCGCCAGCGTCTGGCAGCGTTAGTTTCAGTACTTCCCTAAACCCAGAAACATCACTACTTCTTACTTCGGTTACGGAAGGAAGCATCAATAGGGGCAGCGTGGTACATGCCACTTTACCGAATCCTTAGTGACATGTCAACAGATCTCCAATGACACATCTGTCATTCATGTCAGGCCAGAGCAATGATGATGGTTAGTGTGACCAGATCTGAAGCTCCCTTTATTCTAAACTGTGATGCCTAATAGGGTAGGAAGGTCAGAATTTTATATTTGGATTCAAATCCTGTTAACAGTTATTATATTCATCTGAGTTCTGTGCTATTATGTAAACCAATTTACTGGCATTATTAAACACATCATTTCTTATTTTATTTTGCCACAGTCCAACTGAAGAACTAAAAAAAAAGCAATTGCTAGCTGCCAGAAACGACTATTTCAGAAAACAGCAGGGACAGCTCCGTGTATCCTCACTGACCTTGAATCCATGTAAAATTTCAGCATGTTAAGAGAAGTAAAATGATAGAATTCTGTTTTAAGAAGGGGGTTCAAGCACCAACCAAAGGACTCACGAGAAGGGAAGGCCACACATTGTGAGGTCCTCCGTGTCTGAGCCTCGTGCTGCGAATAAAAACGTCACTGTCGGCACGGATTCTCTCTCTTAAGAGAACATTGCGCTTCTCATGGACATGCCAGGAGACTGGGCCCCCCCACCGGCGCCGTCCTCCCTCTGCTCCGCTCCGCCCAGACTCTCGCTCTGGGCACGCACCCGTGGCTTGCTGACCGCCGTTAGGAAGACATGGGCTCACAATCCCTTTCCCCAGACGGCCTTCTTCCCGAGCGGCAGATCCGGACCCCTCCCCTTGGGGGTCCCACCCGGATTCCCAGGCTCATTGTCGGCACAGATGATGTTGCTTCTGTCCCCGTCTTTCCTGGCCCATAGACTGACCCTGCGTCCTCCGAGTCCTTCCAGCCGCAAAGTTGTCGGTTGTCCTCCTTTTCCTTCCTGCCCGCATCCAGTCAGAGATAAAGCCCGGGCGATTTGAGCGTTTAAGTATTGCTCCTATCTGTTGCTATTTCTTTCATCCTGGCACTTGGCATCTTCGTCTGGGTTATTTTAAAAACCTTTTACCTGCCTTGAATGTTCAAGAAATTTACCAAATTGTCTATTCGAACCAGTGGCTCCCCTCATTGACGCCACCCTTTGGCTGCCGGCGGCTTTCGGGATTCATTTCAGAGGCCATACTTGGTTTTTCAATCCCCATCTACTTTTCTACCTTCATCTCCAGCCACCGCTCCCCAAACTCCACCTTTCCTCCAGCCGTACGGTGGCCCTGGCTGTTACCCAAACTGCTGCTTCTGGTCCTTTTAAACCTGCCCTTCCCTTTGCCGGGCAGCACATCCCCTCCTCAGAACTGCTGGCTCCCGGGAACCTTCAGGAGGAAGATCAGGTTCCCTTTCCGGAATCTTGTGTCTGTTTTGGACCGTATATTCACCTCCACCCAGCGCCAATGACTACAGGAAGATGTGTTTCACGGTCTGTCTCCCTGTCGGACCGGGAGCACTCTGAGGGCAGGCCTGCGTCGTTCCGGTGCATCTATCCACACATCTCTGCGCCTGGCACACGGTAGCAAGGAACTGTTTCTGAACGAGTCAAGGCGTTGCTATAAGTGGGTTGGGCACAGGGGACTCTGGAAGCAGAGAGAGGGGAGTGGGTGACTAACTCTGCCTTGGGAGGAGGTGACGAGTTGGGAAAGGTCCCAGAAAGGGTAGCATCCTAAAGGATGAGAAGGGGCTTCAGGGATGGAGAGAGAGTTTGGACAAAGTAGGAAGGAGTAAGTAAAACTAACCTCAGCTGCTGTCCTCCTGTTTTGGAGTGTACCCCGTGTTTTCTAAGTGCTGTCCCTCTCATGGACCACTTCCCCCTCCCAGTGGCCACCTTACCCCTTTCCATGGGCCATCTTCTCTGGGGCCTTTTCTGGCTCCCATGTAGCCATACTTGGCTGTCTATCCTCCTTCATACACCTCAAAAAGAACCCCAAATTTCCCAGCCCCTTAACAGCTTCTCTGTCCATTTTTAAAACTGAGAACTTCAATGATGGATCCTGTAACAGGATCTGCCGCCCTTCCCTGAGACTCCTCAGAAGTGCTCTGCGTCCTTTCACTGGGGCCAGGCAGCGGGAACCTGCCCTGCCTTGTGGGACCAGCCTGTTGTTGATCATTGAGGACAGTGTCAGGGGGCACAGTGCGGGAAGGGCTAGGGAGGACAGGAGAGGTCTCCGGGCACCCTTGGATGCACCTTGTATTAGCGCTGGCCAGCTGGCTCGAGGAGACCAAAATAAGCCATGTTGGTATTTTGGGGGTTTTCTGTGTATTTCTCAGTCACTGACTGCATTGAGGTTCTGTCCACATAGTGGCAAGCTAGGGTGGCAGCAGCTGCATTGAAGGGGCCTATGTCTATAATAGACCTCTACATACATGTGCATGCCCAAACATGCATGCACATATATGCAGTATTTACACACATGTGCCCACACATACACACAATTTATTTGACTGTTGCCTCTCTTAAAATACAACCTCGTAAGAGGTGGTTTAACATGGAACTTAAAATGCCACTGTGTGTTTTTTTTGGGCTTCCCAGTTTTGCAAGGCGCATGCATTCACATATAATTTACATGTTGAGCTGGAGCTCAGGAATGAGACTAGAGCACAAGACACCATCGGTGATCATCTGATTCTCAGGATTCCAGGCCTACCCTTGCCCAAAGTCACAAGGCTGGTCGTGTGTCAGGGCAGCTGTTCAAACTGGCAGTCCTCTCTTTCCACCGGCAACGTGGTGCCCTCCCATCTGCCGTCCTCCATCTGCACTGTAATTTACCTGAGCGCCCACAGCATCCTGGTCCATGCAGACCAGGAGGATCCTGGGAGCCAAAGGGACAGAGGCCTTGAACATCATTAGCACAAAATAAGCCAAACCAAAGAAACCTTGAAGCAAAGCACGACATGAGAGGGAATTTATTCAGTCACAGGGTTCTCGTGGAGTAATTTTGAAAAGAGATCAAAGCATGTTTGTTTCTAACCTCTTTTATTTTATTTTTTGTTTTCTTGCTGTAATAACAACCTCAGTTTCTGCCAAGAATTTATTTGGCTTCTCTCCTGAATGGACACCTGCTAGTTTATTTTCTGCCGAACAGATCACAGGGCATGATCTCCAAAAGAAATCTGGGTTGGAGAGCTAAAAAAAATCCAATCATGCATGCTTTCGGCTAAAGTTCTCTTTAGCTTTTTGGAATGTAAATGAAACAACGTCTCCTCCTCTTCCTCCTCCTCCTCCTTCGTTTCTCTCTCTCCCCCCCACTCCCATAAACACATGACTGCAAATACTGTCTATATTTATCAGGGCCACCTGTCTGTCCCACCACACTCATTCCTAGAAATTTGCTTTGGCCTTCCTTCCACGTTTTTTCACACAGACCTGGGCGTTTGTGGGAAAATTACAGGGGTGTGGGAGAAACCCAGTTAAAAATGTAGCTGTCACGAGGCAGGGGACTTCAGCTTTTTTGCTGCAACTTCTTCTACCCCAACTGCCTTCACTCTAATTCCTTTCCTCCTTGGGAACTAAAATTTACAAATTCGTTCCCCCTTTCCTGTCTTCAGTCGCATCCTGTTAACTCTTTTTCCATCCACATTGAAATGTACCCAACTGTCACCCTCAAAATTCTCTTTAGCTTTACACTTCCCCTTCTAGCTACTTTGACATCTCTCTTGTCCTTTCGTAGCCAAGGAGTCACCTATATTATTAGCAATAATGCCTGGTAATGATACATATTGGTTGGAGCGATAGATGGACAGATAGATGGATGGATGGATGGATGGATGGATGGATAGATGGATGGATAGATGGATGGATGGATGGATGG
>PVJI01011876.1:0-54067 GCA_004026765.1 Micronycteris hirsuta | reverse complement strand
GGGGAGACGGGTACAGCAGGGCTTCACTGAAACAATACCTAGGAACGGTTTGGACCTGTATTTCAGCAGATATCCAATGACAATGCAAGTCCCTCCCCTTCCATGGGAGAAATCCATTGTCTTCCCTGAGCAAGCTGGGAATTCCATCGTACCTCTTTAGGAGAAGGACCGACCAGATCAAATATCCACCTTGAAACCCATTGTAAATGATGTTTTAGAAACAAATTGAAACTGATCACATATTCCTTGATAGTACCCCCAGATGGAGCCAGTACTGACATTTGTGAACACATGGGTATTGTTCTTTTTCAATGAGATGCAAACAGCTAATCCTGGGAGGGTTAGTAGTATAGTGTTTTGCTCTAAAGAAATGGAACTGGTGAATAGGAAAGGCTGGGAGGTCAGCTTTTTCCTGCAGCCATGTCGAAGACACGATGTGATCTGGTATCCAGGGACTGACAGAGGGAGAAGACAGAGGAATAAAGCCATTAGTTGGACTACTTAAAGCTCAGATGGTTGAATTAGACAAGCCAGTGTGCTTAATACGTTAATGAATGCCATCTGTCAGTTGCATTGGTTCTCCTGACTTTCATAGCAGCCTCTATGTCTCTCTTCTCTCCAAGTCTCACCGCAGCCTGTTGTTCACATCGCTGCTCCAGTCGTTCAGTGAGAAGATGAATGAGCCCTTCTCCCACACAGCTCTGATTAGTTAGTCACTCATTCAGTTGAGTGCTAATTATGTACCAGGCAGAGTGCTAAGTGCATGAGACACAAAGCAGAACAAGAAGTGTTTCCTGCCCTCCGCACTAAGGTGCTCACAGGCTCCCAGCAGAGACAGACTTGTAAACAAGTGTAGTGAAGTACGGGGGCTCCTAATTCATGCATGTGGGAGTGAAAATCTTGCCCTGGGGATAGACAAGTAAACTAACAGTTGCAGTTCAGTATAAACAACGAGTTGGACACAGAGGAAGAACTCTCTAAAGATTTCCAGGGAGAGGACTGAGACTTGAGGAATGAGAAGGGAGGAATGTGAGGCAGGCAGGAGAAACCACATTTAGGAAGGCATCCAGACCTGAGCGACTAACTGCAGGTGGGTTGGAATGGCTAGAATCACAAGTACGTATGAAGGAGTATCACGTTAGACGTCATCAAGTGTCATATCCTAAGGGACGAACGTGCCAGGTAGGCAGTGTGGACCTTAACCTGGGAACCCTGAGAACCTGAGCAGGAGAGTCATGTCACTGGGATTTTGTAGTGAGGCTCTGGGCACTGTATGGAGAACACACTGGCGTGTATTGATGCTGAGAGCAGGAGGTCTAGTGAAAGCGATTCGGGTACCTAGAGAAAGTGGACAATAGAGACTGAGGAGAAAGACCCAACTCAACGACGTGACTTCCTAAGGTGGGAGAGAGGAGCGGATGGCACATGGGTTCCAGCGTGAACTCCAAACACGTGAAAGCAGTCCGAGCCTGTGCCTCTGTTGTACGAGAAATGAAGACAGGACAGAGTAAATTCGGGGACGAGAAATTTTTGAGAAATGCAATAGAATTTTGGGAATGAGCAATATACAGGAGGAGTGGAAGAAGAGAAGTCTGGAGGGGGCTGGAAAAGGGCACCGGAAAGCAAGAAAATGAAGGACACTGTGGATCCTGAGGGAAGAGAGTACAGGAAGGAGGGCCGCAGGTGCACAGCAGTGCCGCACACTGCAGAGAGACCTAGTAAGGCCACAGTGGGGACTGTCCTCCCTGTCCTGGGAACCTCAACCTTAAACATGGAGGATTCTCCCAGAAGTGCTTCGGCCTTCTCTTTAGGATGTGTCACCTTTTACTTTTGCTTCTGCCAAATTGAGCTATTCTGTTTCCTGGGTGTATTCCTCATTTTCCAATTTTCATCTCTTGCTTTTTATTTTATGGAATTAATTATTCAAAGTTCACATCAAATACCATTACCTTCAATTTTGACTGAACTGGATTGATCTCTCCTTTTTCTCAGCAATCATAACATATTTTTTAAAGATTTTATTTATTTATTTTTAGAGAGAGGGGAAGGGAGGGAGAAAGAAAGTGATAGGAGCATCAATGTGTGGTTGCTCCTCACATTCCCCCTACTGGGGACCTGGCCTGCAACCCAGGCGTGTGCCCTGACGGAGAATTGAACTGGCGACCCTTTGCTTCACAGGCTGGCACTCAATCCACTGAGCCACACCAGTAAGGGCTTTTTTTTTTTAGGATTTTATTTAAGCAGTCATAACGTTTTGTCTGCACTCTAGCTGTGTGTTACTAGTCGCCTTCTAGCCAATGTTACAATTACTCATGAAATTACCCCCTTTCTGCTCACTTGCAAAGCATACAAATCATAGTTGCAGAATACTTTAGGATTGAACTATGAGAACATACTGAAAATGTGGGATTGTTTTTGGCTGATGATTTAAAGAATCCTAAAATCAACCCTCCCACCTCCAAAAATTTAGCACTTATCAGAAATTTAATTATTTGTGATATGAAATCAGTAAAGCTGACTTTCTTATAATATTCTTACATTGTTCATTTTCATAGAGAATTTGAATTCGATTACAAAAGGCCATTATGCTTAAGGTGCATGAAACAGAGGAGCATTTGAAAACACTGGTTCCCACACACTGGAATCACCAGGGGAGTTTTTAAACCACAGACACTGATGCCCGGTTCCACCCCCAGAGCCTCTGATTTCACTGGTGGGGAGCATGGTCTGGGCTTCGGGAGCCCTCGGATCACCTCAGGTGGCTCTAATGGGCAGTAGAGTTTGAGAACCATTATTTTTGAAGCTGATTTGCATTTGAAGTTTCACATCTTTTGCTGGTGATGACTTATTGTTCCTACACTGAAATCAGTGTGTAGTTATAAAGCAGAAATTTATTTCAAACTGTAATGTATTCCCTCCCTCTCATTCTCTCTCCTTCTCCCCTCTGCTCCCAACCCAGGAGAGAACAATCCTGAAAGCATGACTGACAGAAGTTTTCTCTCTGCCAGGAGAAAAATGCCATTCTCTTCTATAAATGTGTCACTTTGGCCACATGCCAACAAACAACAAACTCTTGAATCTATAAAAATATTTTATACTGAAATATTGCGGTGCATGAAATGTCCTTAATGGTATTAAGGCCACATATTAGCTTTGTTCTTAGTAAGTTACTCTGAAACTGAAATTCCCAATAAAAATATGTTGGTAGATGCTACTAAGTTTTATATATATCTAGTAATCATGTCTCAAGAAAAAAAGTGTATAAAATACTTCTTTCATTAAAGAGAAATGAAAGAATGAGAGAGAAGCCCTGGGTATCCTTCAGTTCATTGCAGACATTAGTGAAACACTGCTGCTTGTGTTTCGTGGGAGAAGTGATTTCCTGCTTACCTTCTCCATTAAAAGTCATCATTTTGGTCATTTCATTAGAAACAGTAGTGATATCTAATATACTTTGTTAACTACTAAGTTTGTGTATCTATCACTCTTTATAAAGAGCTAGGTTTATTTTTAAAATACTAATTGTACATGGCTGCTGGAATTAATTTTATTGTTATTTAAGGTATTTCATGCTTATAGAACAGTTATGTCAAAGAAGCAGGACTGAATGACATAGCTGCTTTCATTTTCCATGGTCTCTCCCACACTCCTGCTCCTGGAAGAAGTCTCCTTTTATCCACTCGCTGTGTTTAATCAAAAGTCTTCCAGACACTTGAAGCCCCCAAACACTCTCAGTTCTGTCATTATGATGTCCAGTTTAGTTTATTCATCAAAACTGTCAACTGTATTGAAAGCCAGAGCTTTGCCCCTTCCCCAGCTCCGGCCTGCTGGTGTGGGCAGAGCAGCCCCAAGCCAGCAGTCATTTCACGCTGATCTCTCCTGAGTTCCTGAGAGACACCCCTCCCACCTCACAACTGCCCTTGGGGCTTTTTTACCTCCATGTTCTGGTGGGTAGATTATAATCCTTCTGTCAGCCCCTGGGCAGCACCCTTTGAAACCCTTGCCATGATTTATTTCAAATGCTTCGTGCCCACGAAACCTTTTGGATTCAAAATCCCAAGATAACTTGCCTTTCTCTGAACTCTCACAGAAAATCGTGCTATTTCTAAACCTTGTATCCCTTTATTCCTTGCATTACAGTTATTTATGCTGCAGTCGCCTGTGTTATCTCCCCTACTGCATTCAAAGCTCCTTGAGAACTTACATCATTCATTTCTTATTGCCCACAATGCACAGGATACAAAAGTAAGAAAGGCATTTATAAAATGTGTAGTTAGGTTATTATCATATAAAGTTAAAGTTATGTATATAAACAAGTGTACAATTGAACACATGAGAAAATTGCTCAAGGTCTTAATTTTGTTTATTTCATCAGGTTAAGGGGATAAAGTAGGTTTATGTTTTTACAGTTTTTTTCACATATTTTAAAATGGAAACATGTGCAATCATTTAGAGCAATTTATCTAAATATTTTAAGTTGTTCCATGAAGTAATTATCATAGTTATTGCGTTACACCAAAGAGCAGACAGCAAATTACTTATTTCCTTTAGCAAGGAACCCATTTCTAAAGACCGTTGGGACTTTAGAAGGACAGGTTTTTCATCATTTAATTTCTAAGTGTAGTTAATGCTTCCATTTTAAGAGCTGTTGGCATAAGAGGCCCATCACTTCCCTGTCTACCTTCCCTGGCTTTATGAGGAAGATAATTCATGATTTCATCTTTTTTTGACCTAGTGTTAGTGAGCAGACTACAACAGCTTATTAAATATTTTACAAAATCAGATTAAGGTAGCATTTGTGCCTTTATAAGAGCTTCTAGCTGTATTGCCAGATCCTTTATTTTATTATGTAAAATACAATGACTTTGTTAGTCCTATCAATCCAGTTTAAAATGGACAAGGCTCAAACTACAGGGTCTGGCACAAATAAAGCCCCTTTTTTATTTCAAAATCTTTTATTACAAAATCATAAGCATGTAACTCTGTAATGTAACAATGTCACACTCGAGCACACCATATGACATTTTAGATGAATGTTCAAATTAAAACTATAAATGATTACACCCATATTATTACCCTACCAACCACAGTCAAGCAGGAATTATTGCTGCCTGTATGTTCAGTAGCACTAAAGGCACTACATGTAGGAATTCTGGATTAACCCAAAGCAATTTTTGAAACAGTTCAGTGAAAAATATGATGTTGAAATAGAGATTTGTGAACATTTGTTATTGTTCAGTGGGAGGCCTCTATTCCAACTCTTGCCATTCTGAGATTTCAGTGGTTCTTTCTGAAGGGTGGTCGGACATAACTGACTAGGATAGACTGGCAGCATGTTTGATATGCCGCTAATTCTCCTCCGCAAGAAAAAAGGCTTTTACACCACACACTTAATATCTCATTTCTTCCTCACATCTGAAGCTGTGGCTTCTTCCTGCCTTCTGCAGACTGACCTTCATTCTAGTGAAAGGTGCCAGAATCGCTGGCGCTTCAGTGCTTAATAGCCAATAGAAAGAATAACTTTATTTGGAACTACCAAAAGCAAGACAATGCTAAATCCACTGAAATAGAGACGAGGCCAGCCCTTACCCCAGAGGGTTCTGTTGTTCTCTTTTCATTCTGATCTTTTAAAATTACATTTACTATTAAGTTGTTTGGATATAAAAATTGCTTGGAGAGACCTAAGACTTTGGTTTTGGTCATAAATGTTGGCACTGTTTCTGCTGAAGCTGAATATGCAGCTGAAATGTGAAATGCCATTGTTTCCTCTGCCTCAGTGCTCAGATTGCCCCCACTTTAAAACACTCTGTGCCCGTAGTTATCTTGCTGCCAAATTACAGATAAAACCCATCTTCTTTAGGAAGAATTAAAATGGTGGTGCAAAATCTCCCTGTGCAGGAGGCATAAGACTCCCACACCCACAAGTTCCCCAAAATATAATATTTATATATATATATATGTATGGATATAATATATGCAATATATTTATATAAATCCTCACCCGAGGATATGCTTATTGCTTTTAGAGAGATGGGAAGGGGGAGAGAGAGAAACAGAGAAAGAGAGAGACATAGAGACAGAAACATCGATATGAGAGAGAGAGACATCAATTGGTTGCCACCTATACGCACTCTGACTGGGGATCGAACTTGCAACCTAGGAATGTTGGCCTGACCTGGAATCAAACCCATAACCTTTTTTTGGTATACAGGCTAATGCTCTAACCAACTGAGCCACCCAGCCAGGACTATATACAATATATTTTTAATATTTTAAGAACATAAGTGTATAAAAGCATATGAAACAAATTGTAGCAATTGTGAAACATAAGCCAGGCTTCTATTTGATTTGTGAATGTGGAAAATTTTCATATTCTTTCATGAAGACAGAGAATAAAAACAAAGAAAATACAACTGATAAAAACTGAAAATCCTACCAGTATCACACTCAAGTAATAAGTGTCTGTTCAACTTTTTTAGTTCTGCTACACTTATGCCAGAAAGCCCACCCAGATAGCACCAAATCACTAATCTCTTACCTTACACTCTTTTCCTGTCATCTGATATAATGGAAAGCGGACAGCCACCATAAGGAGACAGCCCTTTTTCAGTACCTTTTTGCCTTTTGCTTGTTATATGGCCTTGGTAATATACCACTGCTCTCTGAGCCTCGGTTTCTTCATCTGTAAAATGAGAGTGCAAGTTCATGATTCCCTTTCTGAAATCTTGGCACCAGATGAATTTAGAATTCAGGATTTTCTTAGGATTTTTGTTTTAGAAAGATAACACAATGTAAATACAAATGTTATATAATGGCCCCAGCAGGTCTGAAGAAGAATCGTATAATCAAATACGTGAGTAATTCTGCAGTAAAATGTACAGACAGTCACACTTAGTGGGATGGAGTGTATAAATGGGTCAAAGCTGTCACCAAAACTTGCATTTTTCAGAATTTATGGATAAACGAACCTGTACTAATCCTTTCTTTGAAGATGTATGTATTTGTTCAGCAAATAGCAGTTGCTTTACCAATGGTAGCTGTTGTTTTTATTAGAATTAATGGCTGATAATGTGGATATCATCACTTAACAGAAATTGGAATGTGAATAATTCTACTCACCATATCCTCTCATCCCCCTTGAATTTCATCAAAGTCCATTACAATACTTTTTAAATGGTGATCTTGACTCTTCAAGAATATATTCACAAAAGGGCATAAATGCTTTCTTCAGTAATTTTAGATCTAGATAGTTGCTCTGCTCTGAGATGATTGATAAGATCAGAATTATAGATTTAGAACAGGAAATGAGCTTTCCATTACATACAGTTAAAATTAGCACCAGCACATTTTTAGCTTTTTCTCCTTTCACCATAATTCTTACTTGAGGGGATAAAAATCAATCACTTCACCGTTCAGCTAGTGTCTGAACATTCTAAAGTGACTTCTGTTTCTTCATGCTAACTTTTGCTTGCTAGCTTATGCTAGATGTGACCTTAGACTTGTAGTTTTCAACTCACTGGTGTACCAGGATCAGTGTGAGCTGTGTCATAAAAAGTCTTACCAATAATCAAGTACCAGAGTTTGTAAATTATTTAATTAAAAAATCAATGAGTCGTTATTTCAGGTTACCCTATGATAATGTCCTTTTCAATTTCTTAGGTTCTAATAGACTTTCTCAAATGGAAGAGAAAAGGGAAGACATTGTGCAGGACTGTGTCTTGATTGAATGTTATCCAACACATCCTGACAGGAGAATTTTCTTTATTGTTCTATTACAGTTGTCACAATTTTCCCCTGTTACTCTCCCCTTCCCCACCCAGCCCCCACTCCCACAGTCAATCCCTACCTGGTCCATGGTTCATTTATACCTGTTCTTTGACTAGACCATTGTCCTCCTTTCTGCCTTTATCCCACTTCCCCTCTCCCGTCTGGTCACTATCAGTCTGTTCCTTGTTTCTACGCCTCAGGTTCTATTTTGCTTGTTTGTTTGTTTTGTTCATTAGGTTCTCTTATAGCTGAGATTGTATGGTATTTGTTTTTTGCCGCCTGGCTTTTTTACTTAGCATAATACTCTCCAGTTCCATCCATGCTGTCACAAAGGATAGGAGCTCCTTCTTTCTTTCTGCTGCATAATATTCCATCGTATAAGACTACCATAATTTTTTGCTCCACTCATTTTCTGATGGGCGCTTAGGTTACTTCCAGCACTTGGCTATTGTAAATTGTGCTGCTATGAACATTGGGGTGCATAGGTTCTTTCGAATTGGTGTTTCAGGATTCTTAGGGTATAGTCCCCAGCAGTAGAGTTGCTGGATCAAAAGGCAGTTCCATTTTTAGTTTTCTGAGGAAATTCCATACTGTTTTCCACAGTGGCTGCACCAGTCTGCATTCCCACCAACAGTGCAGTAGGGTTCCCTTTTCTCCACATCCTCTCCAGCACTTGTTGTTTGTTAATTTGTTAATGATGGCCATTCTGATCTGTGTGAGGTGATATCTCATTGTGGTTTTAATTTGCATTTCTCTCTGGCTGAATTTTTGTAAAAAACCTTTTTTCTAGCATATCTGCCTGTTAATCAAAGTATGTAGATGTTCATTTTTTAAAAATATGTTTTATGTTACATTGGAAAGATTAATCTTTAAAAATTCTTACTGGCAACTGCTTAATTTTTTCATTATGGTAAAATATACATAACATGAAACTTACCATTTTAACCATTTTTAAGTGTACAGTTTTGTGGCATTAAGTACATTCACATTGTTGTGCAACCATCATCACTCTTCATCACCAAATTTTTTATCTTCCCATTAAACACAACTCCCCACTCCTCTCTTGCTCTAGCCCCTAGCAACCACCATTCCACTTTCTGTCTCTAAGAATTTGACTACTCTAGGTACCTCAGATAAGTGGAATCATACAGCATTTGTCCTTTTGTGACTAGCTTATTTGACTTCACATGTCTCCAAGAGGCATAAATGTTATAGCATCACCTGTCAGGATGTCCTTCCTTTTTACAGCTGAATAATGTTTGTGTGTATGTATATCCATTTTTTAAATCCATTCATTCATTGATGGCACCTTGCGCTGCTTCTGCCTTTTGGCTGTTGTGAGTAGTTCTGCTATGAACATAGGTATAGACATGTCTGAGCTTGAATCAGTACAGTTATTACTTATGTGTTCAGTGATGCTCATATTATCATAAAAATAAATCTGTTAATATGTTAATTTGGCTATTTAAAGTCTCAGTAGCAGAAATTCAGCATAAATAGCAGTTTTAAATTGAACACTTAACTGTGTAACACTGATATTTCACCTGTTGCCTACCGGTGAATTATTAAGGTGCCAGTCTCTATATGAAGAGAGCCTTGAAAAGGGGGTGTTTCATCTTCTCTGACTAAGGAAACGTGCAAGAGCATCACCAAATAGATCTCTTACTTATGACAGGCTATGAAGGCAAGTTCTACCTTAGAATCTAGGGTGTATTAGAAAGGGAAGTGCTTGGTTTTCCTACTGAATTAATTTTGAGTGTCAAACTGTTTCTCTTCTTACCTTGCTGCCTTTTTCCATCTTACAGTTCTTCAAGTAATCAACAAATCTCCTTACAAAATAGGAATAAGGAAGATTTATGAAATAGGGAAAACTGTTGTTTTTCAAACTCACTATAGGTTGTGAAAATAAAGAAAGCTTTTTTATATGAAATATTATCAACTCTAACAGTCAAAAAACAATGTCTCTTTTAGATGTAAAATCAGATAATGCAGAGTATGGCTGTTATGTCAGGAAACCTCATTAAGATTTCTAGCACATTCAAAACCTTTTATATAGCTACAAATTTTTATTTATTCCTTCCTACTCCCACAAGTGCTATGATGATAATGCCTGGATCTTGTACCTATAGGATGAAATAGCACCAGGGTGATATTTTCAATTTTAATAAAAATTTTAGTTTGCTTTCAGCCCAATTTATTTTATTTTCAGTTCAATTTCTTTTATGATTTAGGCACATAGGCCTTTGATTATTTCCCTGGAGTGTATTATTTCTCATTACAATTTTGCCTCCCTTTGTATTCATTATCTTTTATATGGGTTTCTCTTACCAGATGTGTAATTGTGTCATATTTGAGTGTGTAACCTATAGGAGCCATGTCCCTTCCTTCTTGTGACAGCCAAGCAATCTGCCTATCAGGCACTCCTGTCTCCTAGTCAGACCCTTCTTTCAGCCTGTCTGGGACAGAATAGTGACCCAAAACAGGCCCCTGTTCTCACAGAGTTTACCATCTTCTAAAAGGCAGAGGGACAGTAGCCTAATAAGCACACCACATTTGTACAATTACAAACTGAAGTCAGAGTTTGAAGAAGAGAGAAATTTTTTAAGAGATTGTTGAGCATAATAGTTACAGACACAAACTCCAAAACAATGCCCTGCTAAGCCAGATTGGAGGCTGAGGCAAAAGTGTAAGTCAGTAATATTGATCTCTTTATTTCAACTTTTGATATTTGTTCAAATGGGTCATTCGCATTAATTTGTTTTCTCAAATACTTTATTAAAATATTGTTTATCTTGATCATTGAGTTTTGGTGCCCCCATAAGTTTTGCCCCTAAGGCTGGTGCCTCCCTCACTTCATCCTAGTCCTAGTCCCAGTCCCGTTCCAGAGCCAAACTACCTTACTTCAGGTCCTGGTTTTGCCACTCACCTGCTGTGTGACATTGGGAACGTTGCTTATATAGCGTACCTCAGTTTCCTCATCTGTAAAATAGGGATGATAATAGTAGTACTTCAAAAGGTTGTCAGGAGTATTAAAATAAATTAATGTTTGTAAAGCATCAGAGAAGTACCTGGCACAAAGCACTACATGTACTTAAGATGTGTAATAAAGAAAGATGCCTCTAGACTGTTTCAAGTACTGAATGAGTCAATATGAGCTGGATCCCATGTGTCTGAGTTCACCAGGCTGCCCTGAGTGGGTTTCTAACCCCCAGCACTTTTGCTGAATTTACACATACTACTCAGGAAGTCTTATAGCTAATGTGGTTGTATCTTTTGAAAGTGAAGGACTTCCTTAATGCATTTTCTTTTTCCCTTCTCATTTTTTTTTAAACTCTTAAATAACCAGGGATATGGTAGGGAATTGAGTCCACCATCACCCTCAGGCAATGGCATCTTTTAGGCACTTTGAGAACATGAAGCACTTCCTGGGTTTGTGTTTTTCTGGTGCAGAGGCTGTGCGAGCCTCTGCGTGACTGCAGTGTTGTTTATGAGGGGCACACCACCGTTAGGTTCCCACCCGCATCACTAACGGGTTTCTCACGCAGCCCCTTCAGAGCACTGCGCACGCGTGAACACACCAGTCCGTCGTCAGGATCCCCACTTGTAAAATCCACTGCTGCTTTTCCTCTCTGTGGGGAAACTCCTAGCCTCCTGCTAGCCTTTATTTCTAGTGCCATTTTGAATTCCACTCACGGTGTTCTACAGAGTCTAACACACTTCCGTTTATTCATGTAAAGCACTTTTTTTAATGAAATAGCGTTCCCTTATGATGGAGGTATTGTGTTTACACTTTAATAGCATAAAGAGTAAACAGGAAAAAATCCTAACTTAAAAAGTGAATAAATTCATTGTAAATTAGTTTTACTTATTCAAGATATTCATGTGAAAATGGCTAAATACATGTTTCCATTTAAAAGACGAACGCTGATGTGCACCAATTTATTTCATGAGATGGGCAACTCTGTGAGATAAGCAGGAATTTAATTGTCTGTACGGAATTCTGGTTAACAGGTAATATTTTTGCTAAAGTAGACTCTATCTATGAACGTAATAAGTGCCCTCAGGAAAATAACATTATGCCATGGAAGGAATGAGCTTTGTCTCTGAGCAAATGAATGGATTCTTTCCTATTCTACCCTTAAGCTTTGAATTAACAATTTGTTGAAAGAGGGCCACTGGATTAGAATGAGCATTCTCCTTTGATGAGCTCTATTCATATTCTGTCTGAGGTTATAAGTACATGTAAATATCTTTCTATCTCTTACAAAGAACCCAAATGAGCTAAAGTTTAAATGCAGTGTTTCAATTTAAATAATGAAACATTAAGATATAAAAATGTTTTCCTTTAAGGATATATGTTTTGTGGTCACACTTATTAAAACTTGGTTAAATTGAGAGAATTTGTAGTGAAACCATAAATAACTTTTTAAAGTTATTAGAATGTTTTGGTAAATGTGGCCAGAAGTCATTATTTACATTTACATTCTCTTTGGAGGCTGTGGGATTCTCAGGGCCCAAAGCAAAGAGCCTTGACTGAAGGCATGAGGTTGCCTGTTGAAAGTATTGCTATATTACAGAGCCACACAGTTTGCCTTTCTGCCACAACAAGCAGCAGCAAAATTAAGAGATTGTTGGGAGAAAACTCTCCATAGGTCCCTTACACATCTTGCAAGCAGAGGCAGTGGTTACACTTTGTTGCAAACTCTCTTTTTGATGGTGTTTGTATAATGAACAATCTCAGAAGGCAGAGAAAGTGTTTCCCTCGAGAGCAAGGGGCAGGCGTGCTCACCGTCCATTGTAAAAGATTCCCTAAGCCCCAAGTTCCTCTCTCGCAATTCATTCTTCATACAGGTGTCACCTGGTCCTCTTCACATCACCGTGTAGGAATTGAAACCTTAGGAATCTGGGCAAGAAAAGGCTGATATTCTGTATACTCTGGCTACTGTTATTGCTGTATGCAATAAAGTCTTTGTTTTTGACCCAGAAGTCTCATGTCCTCTACTGGCCATGAGACTGTAGCAAACTGACTTGTTAGCTTGTGAGGGAGGTAAAATCTCAAACCCTTTACAGCTGTTGATGAGAATGACCAATAAAGGACAGATAAAAATCACAGCCTTTTTTCCCTCTGTGCATGATCCCAAGTAGTTGGTGGTGGGTTTTCTAAATATATAAGGTGGTGTGAATTGGAGAGAATGACTGGTTTTCTCAAAAAGTGTAGGAGATTGTCTTCTCATAAAGACTTTGTACACCAGGGATGAAAAGAATGGATGAGAGTCTGATTTGGACTTCATCTCTTTTGGCTCAGTTACCCAAGAATAACATTATCTAAATTTACCTAGAGAACCTGCTGTGTGTACTGACTGCTTACTCTCGGAGACAGCAGATCACCATAGGCCTTCTGTAATAACAGCTCATTTTCACGGTCGTGTCCAGGCTTCACCAAGCCAGAATGCCAAAGTCTACAGAGTTATGAGTTATAAAACAGCAACATTTCTTCATATTTGCCTTTCTATTATGGACACACCTCTAAGAAATGGGTCTGCTAGACTAGACAGAAATGTCTTGCACTTCACCCAAAGTGGTTAAGTTGAGGCCACAGCATCCGGAATGGGGAGCCAGCATGTAGCCTCTCTGGTTCCTGTTGACTCACGAGAAAGAATGCTAACTGACTTCTACATGCCATTCAGGTGAAGGCCCAAAGGGTCCATTTCTACGTGTTTTGGCATATGATATGATGGGAGATAATAGGACTTCACCTAAGAGTGGTAATAAAAAATTATAGAGAAGTCTTCACGAGTAGCCCACAGGTTTTTTCATTGTTATTAAGTGAGGTTGGCCAACAGGTGGCGCTGGTGCTGCCCCGCTCCTGGCTAACCGGCCTTCTCTCGGACAGCACCAGACAGCCCTGCGGACTCCAGCCTCTGGCTCCCCACCCAGCCCTCCGTGAAGCCACTGCCAAGTGACTCATGATGGCCAGGGAGTCTAAGCCTGTTTGTCCCATTTCCGTAAAGGTTTATGATGATTCAGTAGGCTTGCGAATCATAAAGACCCACTGAAACAATGATGCAGGTGAGCCTTACAAAGAACACTGAGAAACAGCACTTCTCATACATAAGAACATTTTCAACATTCACAACAGTGTTAAGAATTTTAAAAATGAAAAATTTCAAGAAAAACAATAAAAACCAGATTAGATGTATGAGAAGCATATTTCAAATGATTTCACCAGTTCAGAACTATCCAAAATGATGTATGTTATTCTAGCACTTACACGACCACTGTTTTTCATATTCACCAATTTTCTCCTCTAACAGGTATGCTTTTCTTGTCTAAACACCCATGGTATATTTTAGTGTAAACTATACTGCAGATAAAAAAGGCATGATTTAAAGAGAACTGCTCTGATGAGGATATAATTGTGCCAGTTAATTTTTGAAGAATCTTGTAGTTTTTGTGAACTCTGCTAAGTATCTGTGAAACTTTATACTAAGAAGCCTTTATCTGTTAATTATAATACCTAACTCAGAGAACTGCTGTGAAGACCAAATAAGGTAATGTGTGCACATTTCTCAGCACTTAGTAAATGCTCAGTAAATGTTGACTGTTATTACCAGAAAGAACAGTTTAAAACATGCATTTTAGACATTAGGAATATCCAGAGGAAGGCAAATTCTGCTGTGTAATTTGAAAAGTATAAAATAGAAGTCAGATATGAATTTGTTTCCTAGAAGGTGATGAGGAAATAGGAGGGCTATACCTGCTTGCTAAACTGGGTCAAATTGGGGTAGGTCTCAATACAGATGTGCTGTGAAGTCATCTGTGTCTCACAGAGGGACATTGGGATCCATTTACAAGGCGACCTACCATTACTACTGACTCAAGGGCAAGGTCACTGATAAGGCCTTCTGCCAGGGGAGGGATATCCATTAACCTGTATTCCAAAGCCCCAGGGTGGACAGCAGGATCCCGAAGAACTGTGCAAAGCACCAGAGTTGCAGAGGCGATACAGGAAGGGACAATATTGTTTACAGGTTTACTTTCTAAATGCAGCTATGTCCCCTGAAGCCTTATGTGAGCCTTAGCTGCCACATATCATCTCTGAACATCTGTCAGAAGGTGAGGTTGAAATGAACCATCGGTTGTCAGAGGTTACACAGGTGCTACCATTGCCTCGGAAGCCCCTGATGGAGCTTCCAGCTCAGATATCTCCGTCCCTCTTGAGCAGGGTGTCAAACTCATTTACACTGGGGGGCCACATCAGCCTCACGGTTGTCTTCAAAGGACCGGATGTAATTTTAGGACTGTATAAATGTAACTACTCCTTAACTGTTAAGGAGTTGAAATTACATTTGACTCTGAAGGCAACTGTCGGGCTGATATGGCCCCTGGTGAAAATGAGTTTGACATCCCTGCTCCTGAGCAAATGTAAGGTCAGTGTTCACTACCTATCTGGTAACTGACCCTCACTGTTTATCTGCTGTTGCGGGGAGAGATCATTGTTTTTTCATTATACCTTGCCTGGAGGGAAAGAATAACTTTTCTTCCCCTCCCCCACTTCCATAGAATTAGAAACCTAGAAACTGAATGAGGGCTTGGTCCAGTTAATCAGACTGGAAACAGACTGATTTCTGATTAAAGAGGACAACCCAGGGAAAGAGAAACATACATGTCTGTTACAGGAACAATGGTCTTTGTTTTTTGTCCTGATCTTGGAGAAGACCATAAGAAATAATGGGTTGCCATTATGAGGCTTTTAAAGACAGCTGCTATATAAATGATTGATGCCAGTTA
The DNA here is from genome assembly GCA_004026765.1 of Micronycteris hirsuta. Classification (NCBI taxonomy): domain Eukaryota; kingdom Metazoa; phylum Chordata; class Mammalia; order Chiroptera; family Phyllostomidae; genus Micronycteris; species Micronycteris hirsuta. The sequence continues at coordinate 38,509 of PVJI01011876.1, read as the reverse complement.
CAGTTAAATTCGGTATTATTTAGCATGGGGCATAAATATGTCTCTGAAGTATAAGTTTGTTACAGTGGTTGGAACATTTTTGGAGTGATCATTTCAATTAAAAGTAGAGGACTAATCCTAGTTTTGGTGAGACCTAATGACCTTAAGGTCCTTGTGATTTCTCCAAGAGTCTCAGTTGTGTGTTATCTTTAAAAATTAAACCAAAAAAAGTAACTCAGTTTGCAGAGATTATAAGCATAATTAAAATGAAATAATGCAGCATTAATTGTCTTCTTAGTTAATGAACGAAGAGCTTTACACGGGAAGTAGAAGATTCTAATCCATGTTTTATTTTCAAACACATAGCATTAAATGTAACAGTAATAAATGTAATATTATGGCATGTTTTAGAAACAGCAGGCAGTGCAATATGGGAAGACTGAATCAGAGAAGACGTACACGGATTATAAGGTAAATAAAGTTCAGGAACTCTCTGGACTGCTGGGCTAGCATGAGCCTGGCCCAGGTCACTCTCAGCTGTCTAACATGTGTTCCTCACTCATGGCACCCACCCAACATGAAAATGAGCTGTTCTGATTAAGTCATCTCATAAGCCCGTGAGCCAAGCTCTGTGGAGTGGGTCATTCGTGGAGATGAATGGCTTCTAGTTTCCTAAGTGGTTTCTATGTGACAGTTGTGCTCATGGCAGGGGTAAGGGCTTCAGAAAAACACCCCATGATTTCAGGCAGTTGCACAGCCCAGTTCATGGCTGGGAAATGCAGCACCTGCCAGATGGTGCTGGCAGGAAGTGGGCACACGGGGCAAGCCTGTTTCAGCACTGCCCGATGAGGAAGCCACTTTGCACCTGTTAGTGAAGAGGCCACACTATTGTGTCATGCGTGTGCAGAGGATTTCTTTCTTTCTAACCTTTGGAATTAGTGTTATTCTCCTCCCGTCTCCACGCTACGGGAAAAAGAACATCAGTTCTCATTTGCATTGAAAAAAGAGGAGTAAGGAAAGTAGAGAAATTCTCTTCTGTGAAGAAGAATGAACAGAGTGAAGTGAGGCAAACAGATAAAATAGTATGATTTGGTTATTTCTCCTGGAGTCTAGAATCTGAGAGGAAATTTGAGGTTTGCTGCCACAGGGCATCAAGGTGTTTCTTGAGGGGGCCGTAGAGGAACAGTACTCACTCTACCTTAGCGCCTTGGAAATTGAGAGTGGTTTTGGTTGTCTCTCAGACTGGTATGTTCGTTTTCCCTCCAGTGTGTGCCCCCATGTCAAGCTGGCAGCCCAGCTTGCGGAGACAGACATTAAAGATGTCTGAGAAGTGCCTCTCCAAGATGTGGCTAATGCATTCTTGCATATAACTCAAGAATTTGCACCAAGGGAGTTTGTAGTTGTGTTTCCAGTGATGCAAAGGTGAATAAACAGCTAAGCCAAGAGCCTTCAAAGTAGAAGAATATGATGCAAAAGGAGGAAAAGGGGAAAAAATTCTAGGCAATGAAGCAGAAAGACTTTTCGCATTGTGAGTCAGTATGAGCCACTCGGACATCTCGTGTTCCCTGTGGAGATAGAAGAGAACCCAATTCAGAATCCCAAGAAAAATGGCCCCACAAAGGAGTGAAACAGCACATCTGGAGATACATCTTGTATAAAGCTTGTCCTGCAGAACTTCAGGGGATAAATGGGGAAGGAAAAGGATGCTTAAGACTTGTAGTAATAAGGACTTGTCTACTCTTAGTATGCTATGGAAAGATTATAGGCTTTGAACCCACAGGACTTGATACAAATCCTAGTTTGAATTCTCACTGTGAGATCTTGTATGAGCTATCTGGCCATAGTGAAATTATTTCCTTAGGATAATTGTGTAATAAAGATAATAAGAAAACTAAATGAAGCTGGGCACGTAAGTGCTCAGGGAATAGCTGTTTCTGCTTCCCGTTAGCCTGAGACAAATCAGTGCAGCTGAGGAGTCCTAGTGTTGGGGGTGGGGTACCTCAAAGGGCTAGTTGTGGGTGTTGTAATCCTGAAGCATGAATCCATAGGCATGAGACTTTGCAAATCCAATCTAAGATGGCACCCTTTTGTCTTAGCACCCTTTTGTCTTAAGGTCTCTCAAAAGCTGAGTGAGAGACCAAACTTGTGCATAGGTAGCTTGTTTGGAAATGCCATCCCAGAGAGCGGAAGTGCAGGACAGGAGGAGTGAAACAGAAAAAGAGGGACACCGACACAAGGACGCATGATGGCACAGTGGCTGTTTCTTCACCCCAGTTCCTGTTTCCTGTTCCTGTTTCATATCCCCAGGGGGGATATGAAATGCATCTCAGAACTGTCTGCCAGGAGATGAAAGTGTGATCCACTTATTCACTGGCTCCAATTGGTCAAGAGCGGCTCCATAGCACTAAGTCCCTGGCCCTGCTGGGTTCAGCATGCCTGAATGCAGAGTGGATTCCTGGGACTTTGAGCTACAGAGTAGAGGTGCCCAGGGCAGGAAGCAAACAATCCCTTGTGAGGGACAAGGTGAGGCTGCCGTCCAGATGCACCTGTGCAAAGCTGCTCAAATCCTGCCGGGAAACAAGACCCTAACAGCTGTGGCTGAAGTACGAGGAGCAAGAGATTGTTTCAGAGTGATGCTGAAGAGGGATGAACACACCAGCTCATGGAAATGCCTCCTCTTGTCCTTCTCTCTAGAAAGAAGGTGCTGAAATAAATAATTTCTTGGAGCGTCTTTGGCCTTTCAAGTCTATGATTGATGAAGATGGGGGAAAAACTTGCTAAAAATATTTTAATAAAATGTGAATGGACACAGCAGATCATAGCAATATCAATTATTCTCCAAAATATATCTGCTAGTTGTAGACAAAGTACAGAGCAAAATAGAGCTGTATCCAGTGTCTATTTAGAGACCTGAATAGGCAGCTGTGATATACACTAAAATCAAAGAAATCAGTGCTTGGGCTCTGAGGAAAATCTGGTGAAAAGTCAAGTTTATTGATTCTTAGTACCATAACCATTACCTGGGCCTAAGTGGTTTTCATAATTTAGGTAATCTTATTAAAGGTGAAACTTTGGAAGAGGTTCATGGGTGGTTTTATTAACATGAAATTTAAGGAGAGGACATAGGAAACCTTTCAAAATACACTTGACTCCAGGCAAAATTATCAAGTGGATCAGGTTTGTTTTCAGCCCTTCTCTGTTCACCAGACTCCCCTAATATCCCATACTACCTATTTCTGCATCACCTTTACTCGTTGGGAACCTAGAACCCCACTAGGCTACTCAGATGCCTCTATGCTGTCATCCAGTCGATTTTCACTGATGCTTATCATACACCCAGAACCTTGCCAGGAATCAAGTGTGGGAACACAGAATGTTGTAAATCTTCTCCAAATGTTTTATCCTCTGGTTTCCAAGTCCTGCCCACGATGACTAGATAATTTGAAAGATAAATTTATATACGTTGTGCCAGACATCTTTTATGTTCTACTTCAGAGCCTCGTGGGCTCCCCATCTCTTGTTCCAGCTTTTCACAGGCTCTGACCAACTTGGTACCAGTACACTTCTCATCTCCAGCTGCAGGCTCTGGTGTTGACCCACTGCAGGACCTACTAGGTGCTCATGTCTTGGAATGCACATCACAGAGATGACTAAGTGGAGCCTGGGATAAATTTTTCCTCCTTTTTCCACTTTATCCTAGGGCTGGTGCTTAATTGCCATTTATACAGCATCTTGGGGCTGTGGTCTATGGATTGAACAGTCATGCTCAACAGCTTAATATACTTCTCCATATTACCTCTCCTTCCTCCTGAACTCATTCCCTTTGTACTTTAATCCTCCTTGAGATTATATTACATGATAAGATCATAGCACAATCAGTCCTTCAACTAATATTTGTAAAGTACATATTATGTGCTAGACACTATCCCAAGGCACTGTAAGTACAGAGATATTTTATATTTAGTGACTTATCTGATATCAGATATTTTCCCAGATGCCATATTGTTTCATTTCCTTTCTAGGAGGTCAAGAAATCCTGGCCACATGGTGTAGAGCTGGGCTTGCCCAAACAGGTTAGGGGCCCAGAGTGACCAGAAACAAATTTAATCCCATAAAAATACATGATGAGAGGCAGAAGAGGGACACCAGGAACCTCTAGAGCATTAAGAGCAGGATATAGCAGCTGATCTGGGAATACACACATCAGAAAAGAGGTAAGAGTCAGGAGTCAAGGAGGTCAGGAACTGAATTAAAGGATTTGGAATGGATTGAGAAATGGAAGTAAAACAAGTCAGAGCCATTCAGGTGCAATTGCTGAAAGCAAGGATATCAGGAGTTCCTTCCTCATGACTCTGGAGGCTCCAGTCAGTTAAAATATTTTTTAAAGCTATTTAATTAATTTCTCAATAACTTACTTAGCAAACTCTTACCAATTGAAGTGGTGCTTCAGAAAAGTCGTAGTTCATATAGAAAAACAAAAAATCAAATATCAAAGCATGAACTTCCGGCCAAGATGGAGGAGTAGGTAGACACACTGTGCCTCCTTGCACAACCAAAAGTTGGAAAACAACAATTTAAAAACAAAAAACAACCAGAACTGACAGAAAATTGAACTTTATGGAAGTCCAACAACCAAAGAGTTAAAGACACGTTCATCCAGACTGGTAAGTGGGGCGGAGCCAGGTGCGCAGCACTGAAACAGGCTGGGGGAACCTCGGCTGGCAAACTGGGATCCAGTGGGTCCCAGGCCAGTGGAGCAGACAGTTCCGAGTTCACGCATAGAAAAACTGGGAGAAAAAGTTGAGGAACAGAGCAGACTGTGCAGCCCAGGGGCCCAGCGAGGGGAAATAAGACCTCAAACCACCAATAGAAAACACCTGTGGGGGTAGAGGCAGCAGCAGGAGGAATGCTCAGCCCCACAGAAGAGTTCATTGGCAAGACCCACATGGACTTAGAACGTACACAAGCCCACCCACCTGGGAATCAGCACAGACGGGCCCAGTTCGCTAGTGGGTAGCAGGGGAAGTGACTGAAAGCCAGCAGAGAGCAGAGCAAGTGCCATTGTTCCCTCTCAGGCCCCGCCCCCCACAGGCAGCATTGCAACACAACGAGGTGGGTTGCCCCATCCTGGTGAACAGCTAAGGCTCCGCCCCCTATACGTAACAGGTGCACCAAGGAGGGTGAGGGGATGGCTCAAATGAAAGAGATCAAAACTCCAGAAAAAATACAACTAAGCCACACAGAGATAGCCACCCTATCAGATGCACAGTTCAAAACACTGGTCATCAGGATGCTCACAGGATTGGTTGAATTTGGTCGCAAATTAGATGAAAAAATGAAGAATACGCTAAGAGAAATGAGGGGAAATGTACAGGGAACCAATAGTGATGGGAAGGAAACTGGGACTCAAATCAATAGTATGGACCAGAAGGAAGAAAAAAACATTCAACCATAAAAGAATGAAGAAACAAGAATTCAAAAAAATGAAGAGAGGCTTAGGAACCTCCAGGACATCTTTAAACATCCCAATATCCAAGTCATAGGGGTACCAGAAGGAGAAGAGGAAGACCAAGGGATTGGAAACTTATTTGAACAAATAATGAAGGAGAATTTCCCCAAGCTGGTGAAGGAAATAGACTTCCAGGAAGCTCAGAGAGTCCCAAAGAAGTTGGACCCAAAGAGGAACACACCAAGGCACATCATAATTACATTACCCAAGATTAAAAATAAGGAGAGACTCTTAGAAGCAGCAAGAGAAGACAGTTGTCTACAAAGGAATTCCCATAAGATTGTCAGCTGATTTCTCAAAAGAGACCTTTCAGGCAAGAAGGGGCTGGAAAGAAGTATACCAAGTCATGAAAGGCAAGGACCTACATCCAAGAATACTCTATCCAGCAAAACTTTCATTTAGAATGGAAGGACAGATAAAGTGCTTCTCAGGTAAGGTCAAGTTCAAGGAGTTCATCATCACCCAGCCTTTATTCTATGAAATGTTAAGGGGATTTATATAAGACATGGAGGGATATCAACAGGGGAGTGGGAGGGGGAGAGAGGAGGAAAAAGTAGAGAGAATAAGTCACATAAATGGTAGGTAAAAAACAGACAGGAGGAGGTTAAGAATAGTATAGGAGATGTAGAAGCCAAAGAACTTACAGGTATGACTCATGGACAAAAACTAAAGGGCAGGGAATGGGGGGATTCGGGGCAGAGGGGACTAAAGAGGGAGAAATGGGACAACTGTAATAGCATAATCAATAAAATATATTTTTAAAAAATCAAAACATGAAACAATAAGTGCTCTTATAAAAGTATGCATTGGGAGGATCCAAGATGACAGAGGAGTAAATGGAAGCTACACTAACCTCCTTCCAGGACCAATCTGGAATTACAAGTATATTATAGAGAAATCATCTGGAATAGACAGCTGAACAATAGCTGGAGAGAAGCCTTATAACTATGGACAGACGGAAGAAACCACTTCACTACAATGTGACTGGCATGGAATGTGGCAGAGAAGCAAGAGGGCTGGCTGGGCTCCCACAGGTGGCAGCTGAAGTGCTGGAGGGAAATCTAAGCAGCCGAGTGGTTCACCTTGAGAAGTGTGGGGTCCAAACCCCAAGCTGGGCTTCCCAGCCTAAGCACCAGAGATGGAAAGGAACCCAGATAACATACAGCTGTGAGAAGAAGAAGGATTTCTGTCTGCCAGGGAGCCTCTTAAAGAGCCAATGCACAAAATTTCGTTTATGGCCACTTACCCTGGGCTCCGACAAAGAGGGTACAAAAGGGATTAGAGACACTTGAGGAGAGTGTGGGGATGATGAATTTTGGGAGAGAACTAAGGGAGTAGCCACCAGGATCCCTGTCGTGTCACCAACTGCAGGAGCCATTTTGCTCAGACAGAGCACCCCCTACAAGTGGCGTCAGCCTGAGGGGAAGCATGCAGGAATTACAATGCCCCACCCTGTAGAGCTTAAGCCTCACTGCTGATTACAGATTGACTACATTAACAACTTAAGGAGATAGACTGTGGATTGCTGGTAGTCTTGCACAGGCTGCCAAGGGCCAGACTGGGACACCATCTGACATCACCAGGGGCACATCTGGAAAGAGAAGGCAGTGGTAAACACTGGATTCTACTACGATGAATTCCAAGTAATGAAAAGCAAAGGCCTGCAACCAAGACTACTCTACCCAGCAAGGCTCTCATTTAAAATGGAAGGCAAAATAAGGAGTTTCCCAGACAAAGAAGGCTAAAAGAATACATCTCCACCAAACCAGCATTGCAAGAGATGCTAACAGGACTGTTTCAAGAAGATGACAAAAGAGAGAGAGGAAGACAGGTATAGAGGTACAAATGGAAAAAATGGCAAGAATAAGTACCTATAAATAATAACCTTAAATATAGATGGATTAAATGCTCCAGTCAAAAGACATAGGGTAGCTGAATGAATAAGGAAACATCTCCCACTTATATGTTGTCTACAAGAGACCTACCTCAGAACAAAAGATCTACACAGAAGACTGAAAGTGAAGGGATGGAAAAAATATTCCACACAAACGGACATAAAAAAAAAGCTAGGGTAGTAATGCTTGTATCAGACAAAATAGATGTCAAAACAAAGGCCATAAAAAGAGACAACAAAGGACACTACATAATACTTAAGGGAATAATACGACAAGATGGCATAACCCTTGTAAACATAGGCACCCAACATAGGAGCACCCAAATATATAAAGACATTCTTGGAAGAGTTCAAGAAAAATATCGATAGCAACACATTCATAGTAGGATATTTTAACACCCCATTGTCAACAATGGATAGATCTTTCAAGCAAAGAATCAACAACAATATTGTGGCATTGAACAACAATCTAAATCAAAGGGGGGACTTAATTGATATACGCAGAGCCTTTCACCCTAAAGAATCAAAATATACATTCTTTTCAAATGCACATGGAGCATTTTCGAAAATAGACCAGATGGTAGGACACAAAACAAGCCTCAACAAACTCCAGAAATTTAAAATCATATCAAGCATCTTCTCAAATCACAATGGCTTGAAACTAGAAACCAACCTCAAGGAAAAAACTCAAAAACATTCAAATTCTTGGAGACTGAATAACGTGCTATTAAATAATTAATGGGTTAATAGTGAGATCAAGGAAGAAATTGAACAGTTTCTGTAAACAAATAAAAATGAACAAACAGCCCAAAACCTATGGGACACAGCAGAGGCAGTCCTGAGAGGGAAGTTCATAGCAATACAGGCCTACCTAAAAAAGAAAAATCTCAAATAAACAATCCAGCTCTACAACTACAAGCAAGAATTAGAGGAACAGCAACAAACAAAGCCCAGAGCGAGTAGAGGGAAGGAAATAATCAAGATCAGAGCAGAATCAAATGACATAGAGACAATTCAAAAGAACAACTCAAAGGATCAATAAATCCAGGAGCTCGTTCTCTGAAAATATAAACAAAATTGACAAACCTTTAACCAGATTTATCAAGAACAAAAGAGAGAAGACCAAATTAAATAAAATCAGAGACGAAAGAGGAGAAACTACAACCAATATGAAAGAGATACAAATGATTGTAAGAAATTACTACTGTATGCCAAGAAATTTGACAACCTGTGTGAAATGGGCAAACTTCCAGAAATATATAATCTTCCAAAACTGAATCAAGAAGAAGCAGAAAGCCTGAATAGACTGATAACAACTAGTGAAATTGAAGCGATAATCAAAAACTCCCAATGCACAAAAGCCCTGGACTTAACAGCTTTGCAGGCGAATTTTACCAAACTTTTAGGAAGAGCTAACTCCTATCCTTCTCAAACTATCCTGAAATATTCAAGAAGAGGGAAAACTCCCAAACTCTTTTTATGAGGCCAGTATTATACTAATTCCAAAACCAAGTAAAGACACAAAAAGAAAGAAAACTGCAGACCAACATGTCCGATGAACACAGATGCTAAAATTCTCAACAAAATATTGGCAAACCAGATCCGACAATACATTAAAAAGATCATACACCATGATCAATTGGATTCATCCCAGGAATGCAAGGACAGTATAATATTCACAAATCAATAAACGTAATACACCACATTAAAAAATGAAAGACAAAAATCACATGATCATATCAATAGATTCTGAAAAAAGCATTTGATAAAATACAGCACCCATTTATAATAAAAATGCTTGGCAAAATGGGAATAGAGGGAGCATACCTCAACATAATAAGGACCATATATGAGAAACCTATAGCCAACATCATATTCAATGAGCAAAACTAAAATCTTTCCCTCTAAGATCAGGAACAAGGCAATGGTGTCTGCTTTCACCACTTCTATTCAACATAGTATTGGAAGGTCTAGCCACAGTGATCAGATAAGAAAAAGAAATAAAAGGCATCTAAATTGGAAAAGAGGAAGCAAAACTGTCATTGTTTGCAGATGACATGATAGTGTACATAGAAAACCTATAGGCTCCACCAAAAAACTACTCTACTTAATAAGTGAATTTGGCAAAACAGCAGGATACAAAGTCAATATTCAGAAATCAAGGCATTTTTGTATACCAACAATAAAATATCAGAAACAGAAATCAGGAAAAAAATTCCCATTTACTATAGCAACAACAAAATAAAGTACCTAGGAATAAACCTAACCAGGGAGGTAAAAGACCTGTATACTCAGAAAACTACAGAACACTGAATAAAGAAATTAAGGAAGACACAAATAAATAGAAGCGTATACTTTGTTCATGGATTGAAAGAATTGACATCATTAAAATGTCCATACTACCCAAAGCAATCTATAGATTCAGTGAAATCCCTATTAAAATACCAAAGACATATTTCACAGATTTAGAACAAATATTTCAAAAATGTATATGGAACGAAAAACAACCCCAAATAGCCTCAGCAATCATGGGAAAGAAGAACAAAGTGAGTGGGATCACAATACCTGATGTCAAACTATATTACAAGGCCACTGTGATCAAAACAGTCTGGTACTGGCATAAGAACAGACACATAGATCAATGGAATAGAATAGAGAGCCCAGACATAAACCCATGTCTCTATGGTCAATTACTATTTGACAAAGGGGCAGAAACCTAAAAGAGGGGAAAAAATAGCCTCTTCAACAAATGGTTTTGGGAGAACCAGAACGGTACATGCGAAATAAAATGAAACTGGACCATCAACTTACCATATACCAGAATAAATTCAAAATGGATAAAAGACTTAAACATAAGCCGTGACACCATAAAAGTCCTAGAGGAAAACATAGGCAGTAAAATTTCAGATATCCCATGCAATAATATTTTCCTTGATATACTCTCTAGGGCAAGGAAATTAAAGGAAAGAATAAAGAAATGGGACTACATCAAATTAAAAAGCTTCTTCATGGTTAAACAAATCATCAAATGAAAAGGGAACCAACCATGTGGGAAAACTTATTTGCCAATGATACCTTGGACAAGGGTTTGATCTCCAAAATATATAGAGAACTCATCCAACTCAACACCAGGAAGACAAACAATCCAATTAAAAAATGGGCAAAGGATGTAAACAGACACTCTCCAAGGAGGACACACAGAGGGCTCATAAGCATATGAAAGGATGCCCAACATCACTAGCCATCAGAGAGATGCAAGTTAAAACCACAACGATGTACCACCTCACACTGGTCAGAATGGCCGTCATTAACAAATCAACAAGCCATAAGTGGTGACAAGGATGTGGGAAAAAGGGAACTCTAGTGCATTGTTGGTGGAAATGCAGACTGGTGCAGCCCCTGTGGAAAATGGTGTGGAATTTCCTTAAAAAACTAGAAATGGAACTGCCTTTTAACCTGGGAATTCCACTGCTGCGATTATACCCTAAGAATCTCAGAACATTAGTTCAAAAGAACTTCACCCCAATGTTCATAACAGCGTTATTTACAATATCCAAGTGCTTGAAACAGCTTAAGTGCCCATCAACAAATGAGTGGCTAAAAAACTGTGGTACTTTACACAATGGAATACTATGCAGCAGAAAGAAAGAAGTAACTCCTACCTTTCTCAACAGCATAAATGGAACTGGAGAGTATTGTGCTAAATTAAATAAGCCAGGTGGTGAAAGACAAATACCATATGATCTCACCTATAAGAGGAACCTAATGAACAAAACAAACAAACAAGCAAAATAGAACCTGAGGCATGGAAACAAGTAGCAAACTGACAGCAACCAGAGGGTAAGCAGGTGGATAAAGGAGGAAAGTACCCACTGGTTCTTTGGTGAAAGGTTAGCGAAGATGTTTTCTTCTAGAACCGTTCTGTGCAACAGAACTTCCTATCATGATGAAAATGAGTTCTGTTCTGCAATGTCCGTCAGAGCAGTCACTAGCCAGCCACATGTGGCTATTGGTCACTTGAAATGTGGTTAGTGTGACTGAGGAACTGAATTTTCAATTGTAGTTAATTTTAAGTAATTTAAATCCAAATAGCTGCATGTGCTTAATGGCTACTGTTTAGGACAGCACAGTTCTAGAGGATGACCTCTTAGCTGAGTCTTCAGGAATTAGGCGGCATTATCTAGGTCATGAGGAGGGTGAGGGTCAAGTAGAGAGTAGAAGTAGTGTTCCAACCAGAGGAAACAGCAAAGAAAGGCATGGAGATCGGTGTGTGTGCTTATTAGTCTTGTGATAGAGCAAGTGACAAAAGAGGAGTCTAGAAAGGTACATGGAGGCTGCATGTCACATTTACTAAGTCACCATTTACTAAGGGTACACTAAATTCCTGGCATGTTGCTGAGTGCATTGCATATTCATCTCATCTCCTTTGCAGCACTGGAGCTGGGTTAATTAGCCCCATTTTACTGGCGAGGAGACTAAGGCACAGAGAGTTGATTTAACATAACCAGTGCAGCACAGCTCATACGTGGCAGAGTCAAGATTTAAAGGCGGGTCTGACTCCGCAGCCTCTCTTCTTTCCACTTTATTACTTCACCCCGCTATGCTTGCCACAGGGGTCGTTTTGGCTTTGTGTAATTTTAGGCAAGACTAGTCTGCATTGGCGTTTTTCCTAGGCAGGCACGATATAAAAACAAGGAGACAAAGGAGTTGAAAGGACTGGCCAGAAAAACGAAGGCTCGCCCATGGGGCCCAGGCTAGAAACAGAAGGAAGTAAAAGTAAGAAAGGCCAAAGAGCAGAGACAGTGAAATGATGAAGAGAACTGCAGGTGAAGATGTTATGGTCAGAGAGGATTATTGCTGTTTTAGCGGCTTTCGGCCAGAGGACTATGTGACTATTTTCAGCCCTGGAATTGAGGGTGTTAGTTGGTGGAGAAAGCCTTTGGCCAAGTTCCCGTCCAGCACAGAGACAACCTCCTCTTTTTCCAACAGGCAGAGACCCAGGCTCCTCCTCCATGTGAGCAAATGGATTCCTCAGAAACTGAATCTGAGTTTCAGAAGTTTTATTTTTTTTATTTTTTTGTTTTTTATTTTTTAAGATTTTATTTATTTATTTTTAGAGAGAGAGGAAGGAGAAAGAGAGGGAGAGAAACAGAGAAACAGCAGTGTGTGGTTGCCTCTCACATGGCCCTCACTGGGGACCCGGCCTGCAACCCAGGCATGTGCCCCGACTGGGAATCGAACCCGGACCACTTGGTTCCCAGCCCGCGCTCAATCCACTGAGCTACACCAGCCAGGCTGAAGTTTTATTTTTTTAATCTCTATTTTGGGGACTTATTTTTGCTTAGTGAAATAGAAATAAATAGCATTGATTTTTAAAAGTCAGTGTTTGTATCCTTCAGCATGCTAAGAAATAGGGAGTCAGGGAGGAGGTGTCTAGAATGTGTAGATGGGGCGTATACCTCACGTGCAACTCTTGCTGACACAGATCCTCTCTGCCTGACTTATGTTTTAAGATCTTGTGTGCCTTAAATGAGATCTTGTGTGCCTTAAGTGACTGTGAGGTTAAATGTATTTTTTATTTGAAATCAAAATTATATGGAAGTGAGTCTTTTTTTAATATAATTACTTTATTGTTGTTCAATTACAGTTATCTGCATCCTCTCCCCTCCCCTCTTCCCTCCCCCTCCAGTCCCATCTCCCTCCCCTGCCTCCCTCCTCCCCCTTGGCCCTGTCCATGTGTCCTCCTTAGTGGTTCCTGAAAACCCTTCTCCCCACTGTCCCCTCCCCCCTCCCTCCTGGTTATTGTTAGACTGTTCTTAATTTCAATGTATCTGGTTCTGTTTTGCTTGCTTTCTTCTTTTGTTGGAAGTGAGTCTTAATATATCATAAAAATCATTTTGAAAAATACTAAAATTGTCCTGATCTCTTATTAAGGAAACATATCTGCAGATGGTGATAGAAATATTTTTCATGAAAATGACAAATGTAGCTTATTTTCATTGGTATTATCTGCTTTAGTTAAAATAGCTCCTATCTCTATATTTCTTCTCTGATGCCTTCAATAATTCAGTTAGACTCATAAAATAATATATTATTGTCATTTCTCTAAGTATTACTTAGTTTTCTTTTTTCAGAAATATATATACATTTAACTTACACTGGGACTAGAGTATTATATGTGAGAGCACATACCAGGGGAAATAAGGCCATAAATGTATCAAGTGTGTCCTGATTTGGAAAACACAGGGTGTTCAAGTTCTTTTTCTTTTTTATGGCTTTATTGAGATACAGTTTACAAATCACAAAATTTACTCATTTTAAGTGTAGTTTTAAGAACAAGTATAAATGACGCATGGAAATGGACAACAGGGTGGGGATTGATTATGGGAGTGGGGAGTGGGTGAGGCAGGCAGAGCATCGGGGGGAAATCGGGACACCTGTTCTAGAACAACAATAATAATAAGTGTAGTTTTCTCACCAAACGGAAATGTGGTTCTGTTGCCCACTGCCCAACACAGGAATATTCCAAAGACAAAGATTGGTGGGGAAGGGAAGAAGTCTTTATTAGGATGTTGCACGATTTGAGGGAATGGGAGACTCCTCAACTCAGGCCAGTCTCTTCCATGAACAGAAAAAAAAAAAAAAAAAAAAAACCATCTGTTGCCAAAAAGCCCGGAACCCAAAACAGTGCCCAGAAATACTGCTCATCCTTATCTGTCCTTCAGAGCGTGAAGCTGCTAGGCAGACGGCTCTCTGGCTTCAGGTTCCCTGAAGTCTGCATGTGGGGCTGGCGGTGTCATTGCCACCACTTCTCACGCCAGGGTCCCGGGCCACTGCTAAACACTGCAGCCGGCGATGCAGGGGCTCCGTCATGCCAGCCGCTGTTTCCGGAGCCCATCTCCTGGCCATGAGGCTTCCAGGGCCCACCAGTCCACAAGCACTCCAGCCCACATGTCCGTGCTGCAGATCCCGGAGGAAGAGAAAGAGTGAGACAAGTCTCTGCCTTCCCTTCATCTAAATCTCCCATCCTGGACTTGCCTGCCCTCCGGAGGGTTCAGCTCCCTCAGCCAATGCCGTCCTTTTCCCAGGCGAGACTAACAGGGCTAGTCTCTAGTGCAGCACTGCCCCTGCCGCCATGTTGACCTTGAGGGTACACGTGACCATACTCTGGTCCCCCTTTGATCAGGGACCAGAGGGGTAGGAGGGCTTTCTCCTTTGCCCAGCCCTCTAGCCTCCTGCATGCTCCATGCAGGGCCTCCTCCTGCTGTGTAGGGAAATCTGTCATCACGTGCCACACTAGCAGTGCGGCTTCACCTCTGTTGCCTCCTGCAGCCGCTCCCTTAGTCTGGGGTCTGGCCAGGCCAGGTCTGCCTGCTTCAGTTTGATGAGTTTTTAGTAAATTTAGACATTTGTGCACACTCCCCCCCCCCCAATCTAGTTTTAGAACAGTTATTTTGCCCTTCAAAATTACTTCCTATTTCTAGTCAATCTCATCTCCCAACTCCAGGTGCAGGCAGCCACCGATCTGTTTTCTGATTCTAGAGTTTTTCCTTTTTTAGAAAGTTCATATAAATGGAATTATATACAGTTGACACTTGAACAACATGAGTTTGAACTGAATGGCCACTTATATGCAGGTTTTGTTTCAATAGATACAGTTGGGCCTGTATATTCATACCCATGGGTGCAACCGTTTGCAGATGGAAAACTATTTTGAATCCAAGTTGGGAAATTCATGGACTTGGAGAGCCAACTGCATGCATTATTCTGTGTCATTTTACACAAGGGAATCGAGCAGACACAGATTCTGGTGCTGTGGGGGTCCTGGAACAAGTCCCCTTGCAGACACTGAGGGATGACTGTAATTAAGTTTGGGGGAGTCAGAAGTTATAAAAGGATTTTCAACTGCACAAGGTTATTGACTCTTAACTCATTGTTTGGGGGTCAGCTGCACAGCCTTTTGTGTCTGACTTTTTTCAGACATAATTTTGAGGATATGCCCAAGTTGTTGCATGTCAGCAGTTCATTCTTTGGTACTGTTGAATCATTTTCCGTCATATGAATATACCTCATTTTTCTTTTCACCAATTGATGGACATTTGAATTGTTTCTAATTTTATATTATTATTTAAAATGCTGCTATGTACATTTGCATACAACTACTTTTATTTTCATTCCTCTTAGGTAAATATCTAGGAGTAGAATAGCGGGTTGTAGAATAAGTGTATCTTTTACCTTCTGAGAAATTGCTGAACTGCTTACCAAAGTGGCTATGCCGTTTTACATTCCCATAGCAATATATGAGTTCCAGTCTCTCCACATCCTTTCCAACACTTGATGTAACCAGTCTTTTTAAATATAGCTATTCAAATGCTGTATAGTGGTGTCTCACGGTTTAAATTTGTATTTCCCTAATGATAAATTATATTGAGTATCTTTTCATGGGCTTATTAGACATTTGTATATCTTCTATGGGAAAATGTCTTTCCAACTTTTTTGCCCATTTTTTATTGTCTTATTTTTGAGTTGCAAGCATTTCTTTATACGTTGTTGATACAAGTTCTCTACTAGCTATATGATTTGTAAATATATTTCTCCTACTCTGTGGCATGTCTGCATTTTTATTGGTACCTTTTAAAAAATATTTTTAGTTTTGATAATGTCCAATTTATCTTTCATTGTTTATGGATCTTACTTTTAGTATCATATCTAAGAATCTACCTAATCTAAAATCACAACGCTATTTTTTTACATTAAAACTATTGACTTTTATTCCTTTAAAAATGACCAAGAATTATCTGAATGTCACAACAATACCTTGGCAGTCTCTGTTGGTTTTATGGGTTTTTTGGACTTTAAAAAATACTTTGCTTTTTAGTTCATAATGGTAATTTGAAAAGAAAATTCCTGTTGTTTAATTTTTTCTTTATGAAGAGTTTTGAAAGTGAGAATATTAATGAGAAAAAATAAAAAATTATTTAAGCAAGAAATGCCAGAAATAAACTGTCACCTAGATCTGGTAAACAAAGAAAACTTAAACTGATGACTTGAGAATTTTATTTTTTAAGTTTCTTTTTTTTAAATCCTCATCTGAGGATATGTTTATTGATTTTAGAGAGAAAGGGAGAGAGACAGACAGACATTAATATGAGAGAGAAACATTGATCGGTTGCCTCCCATATACACCCAGACTGAAGATCAAACCCGCACGCAACCTTGGTATGTGCCCTGAGCGGAAATCGAACCTGTAACCTTTTGCTCCATGAGATGACACTCCAACAAACTGAGCCACCCAGCCAGGGCTTAAGTTTCTTAATCACAGTCCAAGAATTTATCTATGTGCAGTATTTGAAACGTTAAGTAAATATGTCAAGCTGGGACTTTACTTAATCCAGTCTGTTTCTCCCGCTCACGGCGTATTGGTTTGGTGGCTGTGGTAACGATAGGGGCCAGGAGGCCTGGTGTGCTGTTGTCACTTTACATAAATGTGACTTGGCCCCAGAAGCCTTCTGTCATTCATTCTGCTTAGCGCCATACTCAGAAAGTGCCCTCCTGCCTGCTCGCCATTCATCTCCTCTGACTGCCCTCAGCCTCAGGCAGCCATTGATCTGTACATAATTGATTCTCAGATTATTAAATTTAATTGAATCCTCTAAAATTTCCAGCACTTTTCACTCTTTGCATGAGAAGATGGTACTCTCCATAGTCCTTTTGAAAAAGTTAACTCACCATACCCAGCTTAGTACTTTGAAACTCATCAAATTTTATGATAAAGTCCAAACTCAGTGACATGGCATTTAAGTTCACTTACAACCTGGCACCAACTCACCACTTCTGCCCCATTCCTTCCTTCCCGCCATGTGTCCTTCAGCGCCATGTAGGCGCTTGCCAGAACGTGCAGTACCCTCGGTGCCCTGTGACTTTGCTCAGGGCTTCCGTCTTCTGTGCTGGGGATTCTTGTTACTCTCCAAGGCAGAGTCAGATCTCACTTCCTGAAGTCTTTCCTCGGGTAGAGTCTCTCCTCCCGAGCAGAACTGGTTGCATCATCCTTCTCCCTGCTCCCATCAGCTCGGGTCCTGCAGCTGCTGGAGCACTTACCACATTGTTTTTATGTTTAGTTCTTACAGAGTTTACTTCTCTCTCCAAAGCCCAGATTTGAGCACTCAAGGGCATGAGTTATGTCAAATTCACTTTTGAAATCCCCCTAGAATATCTGAAACTGAATAGGTATGCAATGAATATTGTAAATGAAATGTTTGAAACAGTCCTACAAAGCAGTCTATCTAATTGCATTAGACACAGCTCTAATGCTGCAGTTTTAAAGCTTCCGAGTAAAACTCAGGATTTTCAGCTATTTAATTTAAGGTAATATATCTTCCCCAACACTGATGACAAGGGGAAACCACAATTCTTCATGTCACGTCAGTCTCTACTTCTCATTTTCTTGGTCCTGTTGTGATTATATAGAGCCTGGATACCTTAGCACAATATATTTGGAAATGTTACTGTGAAGATTATAATAATCTGTGACATGGAAGGAGTGATGTCCCTTAGATTTGATAAATCTGGGTCTTCTGCCTCCTCACCCCCACAACCAAGCCCATGTTTGGGAAAAGCCCAGCTTACAGGAAAGAGTGATGCAGAAATGCAGCTGGGAGGTAGGCAGAGAGGGTGACTGCAGCCAACCACACCCACACAGCCCTTGCTCACAGCCATCATTCTGCTCCTAACTGATCACTGAGATAGAACATAAGAGAGCCTTCTTATAGAATGTCACTTCAGAAACTCTTTCCAAAAAAAGGCACCTTCAGATTTACTGTGAATCAAGCACATACTCTGTAACAGAGGTAGAAGTGCTCACTAAATATTCCACAGGCACCTGTGGCTGTCTTCATGACTACTGCTGGTCAGTGGGTCGTGAGCAAAAGATGTGTGCATCGCCTCTAAGTGGAGGCAGTAAAGAGCAGGGCACGTGGGGACTCTGGAAGCCACCTATTGAATTGACAGCATCACCAAGTGGTGGAACCTCCACCACCCTGGAGCGGAGCCCCTGCCACCCACCGTGCACATTAGCATGAGTGAGGTAGGAACTACGGTGTGCGAAGCACTGAGATCTCCGGGGTAATTTCTCACTGCAGCGTAGGCTCATTCCCTCACACATTCCCTCTTCTCCCCTACCCCGCCTTCAGTCCCGTTAGGGGAGGAGCGCGCTGAGATCTTGGCCCATGTGACGCCTCTCCCTGAGTGGCTCATTACAGTCTATATCCTGGCTTTTTAATATATATATATATATATTTTTATTGATTTGAGAGAGAGAGAGATTAATTGATTTGTTCAGGCTTTTATTGGTCGATTCTTGTATGTGCCCTGACCAGGGATCAAACTGCAACCTTGGCATATCCGGATGACATTCTAACCAACTGAGCAAACCAGCTAGGGCCAAATTCTAGTTTCTTTTATTTGAAATGTGACAGAACTTTTTTAATGACTACTTTTAAATGCATGGCTACCATTTTGCCATGTATTTGTTTAATAAATGAATGAAGTATAGTCCCTTTAAAATATTAATATTTCATATGGACTTTTTGCTAAGGTTTTAAAAACTTTCTGATACTTCCATCTTTTCAGTGATATTTGTAGAAATGTCAATTTATAGGAAGATAGAATCAGAGCTTCCTCAACAATTCAGCAGATGTTTTTGAATATGTTACTATCAAGCCCTATAGTCAGAATTAAATTTCTATTTCTCAGACTTCACATTTAGAGAAATTCCTTACTTTCATTTTTCAAGATTAGAACTTTTTTTTTTATAATTGGAAGAATACCAACTGGAAAGTGGGACTTCTGATAAAGGAATAGATCTGTCTCTAGCTTAATTTTTGCTTTTCTGCATTAGAAATAAATTGCTAAAATGCCTAAGACTCTCAATTAGGCATAATCCACAATTATTTTAGTGTAAACAAACTTGTTAGACATCAGCAATAACTGTCTTCTATTTATTTTGAGTATAAGTTTTGTGTGAGAAATGTAACTTATCTGTGCATTTTGGTTGCACCAACATATAGAGAAGGAAGTATATCTAGAAAAAAATGATATATCACTTTGGAGAGAAAAACCTATATCACCATACTATTCAAGTAGAATTCCTGTGGTTCTAATCATGCTCTTGTAAGGAGATCT
This sequence comes from Micronycteris hirsuta, assembly GCA_004026765.1. NCBI lineage: Eukaryota > Metazoa > Chordata > Mammalia > Chiroptera > Phyllostomidae > Micronycteris > Micronycteris hirsuta. The sequence continues at coordinate 18,947 of PVJI01011876.1, read as the reverse complement.
GTGTGTTTGAATCATTGAGGGTTCTCTTAAGTGTTCACATTAGGGTCTTTCTGATTACATGAGACAACCAACCTCCATTTATCTTAATTGCTTCAGATATCTGCGCTTTGTAACAAATCACCTCCAAAATCTGGCTTAAAACAACAATAATTTATTATTTATCATAATTCTGAGGGCTTGTTAATCCTCAGATGGCTAGAACAGGATCAGATACAGATTCTGTGGATTAACAAGTCAATTAACTGCCTTCAGCTGGGAGCTCAGTTGGTCCCAGAAAAGTCCACGATGGTCACTCATGTTTCAGGGTCTCTTTCCATGGGCGTCTTATCGTTCATTAGTCTAGCTCAAACTTCCCGAAGGGAACATTACAAGAGAATAAATCCCCAGTGTGCAAATGTTTGGCACACTTCATCTTGCATAGTTCTTGCTAAAATCCCACAGACCAAAGCATGTCACGTGGCCAAGCCCAGAGTCACTGTGAGAGGGGACCCCACAAGGGTGTGGATGCTGGGAGGAGAGCTTCCCATGAGACTCCAATGTAGCCGTAGACCCAATGTACCGAGTTAATGACAGCTTGTTTAAAATTCTCAGATAGCACGGAAACAGGAAGGCCTTTCAACCACAGTCACTATTTTGGCAAAATTCACAGAGAATTAGAACATCATTTGGGAACCAAGAGTTTTAGAGGCCTGGTAATCATAGTGCAACAGGAGCAGATACTCATTGTCCCCTGTCAGGCGTTCCACTGATGCCATGGTCCCTCAGTGGCTCTTTGTCTGTTTCTGCTGGTTTTGTTGCTGCTCACTGACTTCATTCTGCTCTTGATACATCATATCCTCTGTTTACACATGGTTTCTTGTGCTGTCTTGCCTCTGTGTGATCTTTGACCTTTCTTCCTGCTCCAAACTGTTGACTCATCTTCTCTCTCCCCACCAGAAAGGAATGTCTTACCATTTCACTGGCCATTCTTCAGCCTTCTGAAACATGCAGGTCATCCCACGGGCTCGGCGTGGCTGCTGCCTGTGGTCAGACACCTCCTATGCCCTAATTCTTCTGATGTTGGTCAGGATGGTGGGGTCAGTGTAGAAAGCCAGGCTGTGAGCGTGGCAAGGCTTCCCAGTAGAATAGTTTTCTCTCCATTCTGTTTAGTTAATTGTGGTAGGATTTGCAGGTAGTAGTGAGGAAGGTTTCCTTTGAGAAGCACTATTTCTTTTCTCTTATCCCATCTTTCCTTTCTTTTCCAGTCAGCTCTCTCACTCCTGAAGCTGATGCTGGCACCTGTCATCATGTAACTGGCTGGACCTGTGTTGGACAGGTGCCATTTTTGGTCAGACTCACTATTCATTAGTCTTAAGCACATGGACTTTCGTTAAGCATACTTTATCCTTTATCTTAGGTCTCTCAATTATATCACCATCTACTATTTCCTTTCTTGTAATTCCCATGCCTAATAAAGAAAGTAAGAAAAAGCCAATATCTTAATGATTTTATGTTGCAAATAATTAGATTTCATCGAAAGACATTATTTTTTATTGTCTAACATCAATGTCAAAAAGGCTTTAATTTTTTTTCAAAACCCAAGGGATCCTTAAAACATCGTTTTATATATTTTTATACTTCTTTATGTATGAAATATCTCTAGAAGGATTCCGGAAACTTGGTATAGTAACCCTCCCAAGGGAGAAACTGGGTGGATTTCTATACCACATTGCTTATTTCGGGTTCAATACCCGCATTGCTTACTTTGAATTATATGGCCTTTTGTACCTTGTGAATGTTGTAACATGTACATATGTTGCCTACTTTTAAAATTAACTTTTTTTAAGTGTGTCTTGCCTACATTGTCCTGACTTGCAGTTCCTTTAAAAGGCCAGGGCCAGCCCGTGGTACACTTCCAGCTGGCACCATCCTCATAGACCCCACCATGAAGAGACCCCCACTGTGAAGATCTGTTGATATTTAGAAACCATTTGTGTTTTTTAACATCAGTGCCTAAACATGTTAATTCTGTTTGCCAATTGATTAAATGCAAAATAAGAGGTTATGAGAGGGAGGGAAAGATATCATTACAATCTCTGTAGTCACGTAATCTCAAACTACTTTTTTCTGAGGTACATTCATGGTAGTGTTGTTGTATGGATTTACGCGTGACTTTGTTGATGTATTAATTATGCAAAGTCATTGTCCACTCTCTCTAACCTTCCTTCTGTTACCAGACAGGGGCCTGGCCCTGAGGGGGTCCACCTAGGATGTGTGCGTTCTTGACTTTATGTATAAAAGCTTTCACAACACAAGTCCAGATGACTATTGAGTACGTTTATTAAAGCTGGGGACAGTAAGACAAGGAAGGGCTTAGCATAGAAGAAGCAACAGGAGAGCCTAGGCTGGGCTGCCTTAGCCCACCAGAAAGTCAGAGAAGAGGGGGCTTTGGGGACAGGTTCAGGGGGTTAGTCTGGGACAAGCTGCCAGCTGCCCATTGCCTTAGAGTTTAGGAGATGTGTGCCTGTGGAGATAGAAGTGGGGGAAGAAGAAGGGAATGGCATGGGATGGTCCCCACAGGGAAAGCGCGAGTTGGGTCCTTTGTTTGAGGTCTCTCTCTCTCTCTCTGGTGGGAATCTTAGGGGAGGTCTCAGGGGAGGGTTTCAGCAGAATATTCATCAGTTCTCCAGGTGTGCCCTTTCAGAACATGGTCTCCACTGATCAGTCGTTCACAGGGCAGGGGGTCTTTAGTCATTGCAGTTGGTCCTGGCATTGCCCACCTGGTTTTGCTGCTTTTCTGGGCTTGGAACTGAAACACAACTGAGGTCTAGATGTTCTCTCCAGGGAGGAAAGGCCGGGGGGAAGAGGTTACCCTGTGGGTGAGGTCCTTGTTTTCCCAGTTTTGCCCCTTGACAGGCACTGGGAGCCTTCCAGCCTGGTGACTGTCTATATCTGGCTGTAAATTGCTCGGCTGTGTGTTCAGCTGTCTCGGTTTCCCTAGTCCACTTGCCAAGGAATTTTCCTAGCTTCTCACTATCTTGCCTCACTTCCATAGTCTCAGACTCAAAATCTGTGGATGAAAAGCAAAAATATGGGCTATAATCGGGGGTTAATGTGCTTATTCCTTATGGTAAACATTTGATTAAATATAAAAAGTGACTATCATCAGGTTCACTGCTGGAAAATACCTTTAATAGTCAAGACAATGTCACACCCAGCTAGCTATCCAGTCAGGGAGGCCAACCACTGATGAGTCACCAGAGCAATGATTAGTGTGCCAAAGAGTGTCCAGTCACAAGTGTGTTGGCTCAGAGAGTCGATCGTGTTACATTGTGCCATCAGCCTTGAACCAGCCATGCTGGGATGCTGAAGGTACTGACTCAAATGAACTGGTAAGTAATGCATGGCCTTCCAGTTCCGATAAAAAGCTGGTATTTTTTTAATATAACTAATTTCATCTTTCACTTGAGAGAAAAAGGTTTTATTTTCTTTCCAATGACGACTCCTTAAGTAAACAACAGAAGAGCCAGGTTTCTTGGGCTTAATGTGGTCCTTTGTTAAAGCTTTAGGTTTTTAAAAAATATACGATAAATGATGCAGGGGAACATTTGCTCTATGACTTAATAGGAATTTTAGGCAGAAAGCAGGAAGAGAACCTTGAATCGCATTTCTTCTCTAATGATGAAAATTCACTGGAGGAGAATTTTTTCCCTTCTCTTTCAGAGGTTCTATAGGTAATATGTGAAAAGTTATCTGAATGTAATTAAATGAAATATTAAAAGGCTTTATTATTTATCTTACTCTGGGTCATTTTAACAATATATGTGGTTTCAAATGGCAGGGTGATTTGTATTCCAAAGGTGAACCTACCATTTATCTCATTCAAGTATGCTTTAAAATGCCTGTGGCAAATATTTTTTTCCAAATTACAAGCTATATTGTACTAACATGCTCTTTAGCCTTGACTAAACATGACTTGCTGTTTCAAGTTGGGGTTTCATTCATTTTAATGTAATTACATAAACAATTTAGCTTAAGTTCATGATTCTCTTATAAGAGAGAATAGCCATCATTTTGCTAAAGGAAACTACAAGGCAGATGAGCTCCTAGCAGGGCGGGGCATTGACATTAATATTGAGAATGCAAAAGCAGTGGTGCACTTTGTGAGACATGCAGAGCACATTACTCTTACAAAGAGTAAGCTTCATTTTTTTGTAGCTATATTTGCTTTTCTCTTTAACTGAGTGCTGGGGACTTAATGCTGTCCTTAGGCATTGGGTTTTCCACCTATGACGGCATACGTAGGAGGAGTGGGTGATTTTCCATGGGCAGGAGTCAGAGGATGGGCTGGGCCATTGTTTTGTCCTCCTTAAACAGAACCTACACTGAAGACAATTTCGTGGCTGCTGGTGCAGTTAACTTCTTAGAAGAGAGACTACATCTTCAGTTACAGTTCACACCCTACACTCATTGTGAGGATTTACTCATGTCTCTCTAAGTAAGTGCTTTCTCAGTTTTTCGTAATATTTTTCTTTATATAACACTGTGATTTAATGTGCAATATTTTATTCTATGTATATTCTGGAAAGGTAAAGCGGGTTGAATGATGCTCTCTTTTATATGAAGTCACCTAACGGTTTTCTCTGTTTTGAAGGATGAATCATTAAGGCATCCAGGAAAAATAAATAATAAGTGAAGTATAAGAGAAATTATATGTAGTTGCTTAAGATCTTACAAGCATTGCAGTTTATTAGTACAACTCTGGGAGAGTGTGTTAGTTCTCTGGCACCTATTCAGAGAGCAAGGCACGTAAGCCTGGTAAACCCAGTCAGCCTGACTCGTAAATCAGGCCGGTGCGCCGTTTGTCTCCTCAGCGTGTGATCTGTCGTCTTCTCTCGGTGTGTGCAGTATGTAATGTCAACTTTCATGCCGGTTACTTTCATTTTCCCTGAAGCTTATGTGTAAATTCAGAATTAGCATTTTAACAGAAAATCATGATAGGACTAAGTAAATTTAGCTAATTCATGGAATGATGCCTTGCACACACAGAGAGACAGTCTAGTTTGTATTTTGGTTAGAAATGATTGTATGAGCTTCTATATTTGCCTCTCAATTCTTAATGGGCCTGATCGTTTATATATTATGTTATGGAAAGCCAAATTCCCTAGATCTTAAATGAAACCACATAGTATGGATGTTTTATTCACAAAATATTTATGTATGTATAATGTCCATATTTAGCACAGTAATTTTTTTGTATTTGTTTACCAAGAGGTGTCCAACTATAATTGTAATTAGATTAAAATCAGAACTCCATTGCTAGCAAAACATGTTATTGGTATTGTTTCATTCTTTCTTTAAAGTATTTTTTATTGATTATGCTATTACAGTTTTCCCAATTTTTCCCCCTTTTCCCCCTCCTCCCTGCCCCCCCAACCCTCCAGCATTCCCCCACTCTTAGTTCATGTCCATGGGTTGTACATATACATTCTTTGAGTCCTCTATTTTTATACCACTTTTTATCTCTCCCCATCTATTTTATGCCTACTAATTATGCTTCTTCTACCCTGTACCTTTTCTCACCTACTCCTCCCTTCACCCTCCCCTCTGAACTCCCTCCATGTGATGTCCATTTCTCTGATTCTGTTCCTGTTCTGGTTGTTTGCTTAGTTTTTATTTTCATTGTTTTTCTTTTCTTTTAGGTTCATTTGTTGATAGTTGTGAGTTTGCTGTCATTTTACTGTTCATAGTTTTGATCTTCTTTTTCTTAGATAAGTCCCTTTAACATTTCATATAATAAGGGCTTGGTGATGATGAACTCCTCTAACTTGACCTTATCTGGGAAGCACTTTATCTGCCCTTCCATTCTAAATGATAGTTTTGATGGATAGAGTAATCTTGGATGTGGGTCCTTGCCATTCATGACTTTGAATACTTCTTTCCAGCCCCTTCTTGCCTGCAAGGTTTCTTTTGAGAAATCAGCTGATAGTCTTATGGGCACTCCCTTGTCAGTAACTGTCTCCTTTCCCCTCGCTTCTTTTACGATTCTCTCTTTATCTTTAATCTTGGGTAATTTAATGATGATGTGCCTTGGTGTGTTCCTCTTTGGGTCCAACTTCTTTGGGACTTTCTGAGCTTCCTGAACTTCCTGGAAGTCTGTTTCCTTCACCGGATTGGGGAAGTTTTCCTTCATTATTTGTTCAAATAAGTTTTCAATTTCTTGCTGTTGTTCTTCTCCTTCTGGAACCCCTATAATTCGGATATTGGAACATTGCAGGTTTTCCCAGTGGTAAGACTCTCTTAACTTTTTTGAATTCTTGTTTCTTCATTCTGTTCCGGTTGGATGTTTATTTTTTCCTTTTGTTCCAAATAATTGCTTTTTCCTTCCTGTCACTGTTGGTTCCCTGAATATTTTGCTTTACTTCATTTTGGGTGTCTTACATTTGTTTTTTCATTTTCGACTAAGCTCAATCAGTTCTGTGAGCATTTTGATTACAAGGGCTTTAAATTCTCCATCAGATAGGTTGGCTATCTCCTCATCGCTTAGTTCTCTTTCTGAGGTTATGCCCTCCTCTTTCATTTGAGCCATATTTATTTGTCTTGGCGCACCAGATAAGTTGTAAGGGGGCGGGGCCTTAGGTATTCACCCGGGGAAGGCAACCCTCCTTGCTGCACTGTGGAGCTGCCTGTGGGGGAGGGGCCAGAGAGGGAACAGTGCAGCTCACCTCCTCATCTCTACCTCACTTTCTAACGGACTCTCATGTGAGACTGGGAGCTCCTCCCACCGCGGCCACCCCCGAGGAAGTCCACAGTCCTCTCCGAGTCTCAATTTCACCTTCAGCCTGCCCCACCCACGTGGTCCACTGCCTCCCCAAGGTTTTTCTGAGTCAGCCCCCACGGTCCGCCACCTTACTGGTTTGATTGTTCTGGTTGATTTTTTCTTGAATTCCTTGGTTGTTAGGGTTCCATGCACTTTGATTTTCTGGCATTTTTGGTTGTTTATTGATTTTAGATTGGTTATTGTCCTCCTTTTGGTTGTGCAAGGAAGCAAAGGGTTTCTACCTACTCCTCCATCTTGTCCAGAACTCCTGTTTCATTTTCTTTGTACACATTCAAACTCTATTCCACACACAGACATAATATGACAACTAATTTGATCATATTGACAAGAGTTTGGTTTTCAAACCAAATAGGTATAAATACAGAATTGGATAGGCTGCGGTGAGACTGCCTATATGAATAAAACCTCACCTTCAAAGATGTTAAGTCTCCATTTCTCTCCCCTTTCCTCCTTCCATTTCTTTCTCAAACACTAAATAATTTACTTCCTACCATGTGGCTCTAGGGACAGGAGTCCCTATCTTTAAGAGGCTTTCAGTTTAGTAGGAAAGGTGGACATTATAAAAATGCACAATTACACAAATAGTAAAAATCACACAAATAATTCAGTAATTAAGCTGGAGCTACCCTTGTTTGTAACAATGACATCCCTCCTACCTTCTCAAGAGAACCGTGGGTCACTGCCACCTCTCTTCGTTAGTGAGAAGTCGTGATTAAAGCTGCAGGACAGGGGGCTGTGCTCTGTGTCTGTGCTCACGCTCTCTCGTGTGCTCTCCCGTGTGCAGCGGACACGTTAATGTGCATGGTGCACTCCATTACGTGATGGGAGAGGGACGGAAAGATGGAAGAGACACAGTCTTTGCCTAAAGGAGTAATAGAGAGAGCTTGCATACTAAAAAGATCTATTTATCTCTCTGTCTATATAATATATGTGATGACTAAAACAAGGAATTTCAGGAATTCTTAAGGGCGAAATGACTTCTAGTTTTAGTGATCAGCTAATGTTTCAATTTTAACTGATCTGTAAATAAATAAATTGAACTTTGATAAGGAAATATGATAGAATGGGCATTCAAGGTAGAAGGAATAGAATAAACAAAGGCAACCTGGCTAGTATGGCTCAGTGGATTGAGTGCCAGCCTGTGAAGCAAGGGGTTGCTGGTTTGATTCCCAGTCAGCGTACGTGCTTGGGTTGCAGGCTAGGTCCCCGGTGGGGGGCATGCTAGAGGCAACCACACATTGATGTTTCTCTCCCTCTCTTTCTCTCTCCCTTCTCCTCTAAAATTAAATAAATAAAATCTTTTTTTAAAGAATAAACAAAGGCAAGGTGGGAAACTGTAAGGCATTGATCCAAGAAAGAAAAACAGAAACAGACCATCAAACAAAAAAATAGTCATGTGGAAATAGGAGGAGATAAAGGTCAATAGGATAAAATGAAGCCCAATTATTGAGGGTTTTTGTTACCTGTTTAAGGATATATTGAACTCTATTTGCTAGATCCTATGTGGCTACTCCCAGTGTGTAACCAAAGAAGACCCTTTAGGAAGAATTAATCAGAATTGTTCAGGAGGGTGGCTTCAGTGAAGAAGGCCTGGAACTCAGAATCCAGGCATGTCTGTTGCTGTCGTCTAGGTGAGAGATGGGGAAGGCCTGAGACGGCAGTGGTTAAGCTAGCAAAATCAGTGGATGTGATTTGAAGCCGATTTGCAACAATGCCCTGGAGTTTCCCTGAAACAATCTCTAGAACAAAGAAGCCAATAAGCCTGAAGTCACACTTTCTGACTGACTTGTAAGCCAAATTTATATGACCTAGGAGGAATAGCGTGGCAGCCTCTGATATGAATGCAGATACTTAAAATGAAAAAGACCATAAAGATGGCAAAATAGGCAGATTTTGCTTAGCATCACTACAAGTATTTCTGACCTGATTTCAGCTGGTTTATGAATAATGATTATTCTGATCCTGAGAGTTAAATATTTAAAAAATAGCTTACTTTTAGAGTTCATATATAATCCGGGACTGATTTTCAGTGCTGCAGATTTCCACTCATTTCCTTCTTTTTAATACACTATAACTCTTATTCTATCCTTTTCCAGTTTCCTGCATGAAAATTACTTAGACATTGCACACAAATCTTTTGTGAAAGAAGAAAAGGAAATTCAGTTTGTGGGTCTCAGCAGGAGTTAAGCTAATGCAGCTTAAAATAATGCTGAAAAAGAAGCGCTTATCTGCAGGCAGAGTGCCCCTGATTCTCTTCCTGTGCCAGATGATTAGTGCACTGGAAGTACCTCTTGATCGTAAGTATTAACGTTTTAAAGCTGTTAGGCCCGGGAGTCCAAACCTCCCCAGCATTTACCATCACTCTGAACTGTGTGAATGGAGAAGGTGTCTGTGTGATACTGAAAGCTAATCAAAATTAATTTGGCTTTTACCTTCAGCACCTGGTGTTTGTGAAGAATCACACCACAGAAATGGCCATTGAAACAGTCATACACATTGTACCCTCCCTGTCATTATCCTTCTCCCTCAGGTGCCTTTTGTGTACCGTGGGGGTTGGGGGCGGGGGTGGGGGCCTAAGAAGGAGTGAATTGTGGGCTGCGCTGATCCTCCCAACAGGGGACTCTTTATAGAAGCAGTCCTGCAAGAGAGTTATATGAGTTACTTTAAAATGACTGTAGAGACCTCCCCGCTTCACTCTCTCATATGCCGAGAGTACTCTGAAAAAGACCAGGAGATGGTCTCTCAGCCAGCCCACACCGCTTCTATGTCCCCAAACTACCCATAATATATTACTCTTGATTCAAACAAGGTAAAATTCACCTTTGATTTTTGAATCTTTAATATGAACTTAGAGCTAGGAAATGTATCTTATCAAAAGCTTAGCGAAGGGTCCTTTGTGCTTAAAAGATGTAATCAAAGATCAAGATGTAAATTTTGAAAATAAAACAAGTCATCTACAAAAACACCATTTAAAATAGAGCAAGTAACAGCTACTATATTAGCATACCCTTTTCCTAATTAGTCAAGTGTATGCTGGATTCTCCCTGGTCGGGGTGGCCTATTTATGAAAAAGAAAGGTAATGCTAGATTTCAGCTGGTCACTTTTCTTGCAACGGAAAGCAAAATTTCAAATCTGGACAATTACTATACTTCAGAATTGATTTATTCTTTATCCCTAATCTGCCTGACCTCTTTAAATCCAGTAGCTTCCTGAAATAGACATCTGTTTGGCAAGCTTTCCTGGGACTATTCAATTGTTGGGATGCCATTTTTGCCAAAGAGGTTGCACCTGCCAGTGTAAAGACATTAAGAAGTGGTCTGCCCCACTCCTTGTTGAGTTCCTTTGATCTGCCTCTACAAGTCTAAAGTACAATAAAATGCCATATTTTATTTATATTCAAAAATATTATTTCAATGACTTTAATTTCAATTTTCAGAAAAAATGATTGCTTATGCTCATAGGAGTTGGAATGCTTAAGTAAGCACTTGCCGTAAGAGATATGTAGGGCAGAGAGAAAAGCACTGGAGAGAAATGCTTTTGTTGTCTTTTGTGTTGAATGTAGTCCCCCTTTATCTGACTGCTCAGTCTAACAATCAGAGGGAAACTCACCTCGGGCTAACTCAATTATCCCTGCTGATGGAGAAGAGGCCGAACCGTGATGGCTAGAGCCATGGACAACGCAGGCGCTCCCGCGTTAACCTTTGCTAGTACTAGTGACAGGCAGCCTGCAGAATTATTTGAATTGCATAGTAATGTCATTTCTTCCCTGCCCCTCATCCTTACATCCCTTCTACATGAACTGCTCCTTGATGTGGCTGCTGACTACCCCTGGGTGATGAAGGAATTCTGAAAGCGCAAATGTGCTCACAGTCTGATTTGGGGGCTAACCGCAGAAATGTAAAAACCTGAAATCAGTGCTGGATTTGGCTTGGATGGAGCACTGTCATTGCAGCCATGCCCCATGGTTAAGATCATCATGATGCTTCATGATGTCTGGGATAATAGGATCAGACGCTACGAAGTATGTGACAACTCAAATTAATTGTAGATTTTAGCAGTTTTTCAAATTGAACATAATTACTTGTCCAGTACGACATGGAGAGAATGGAATTAGCCATTCTTACTCCTGGAAGAATCATTCTTTTGCATACAGCATTCCTTTTTGTTCGTCCGTGTATTATGTGGGATAACTGCTTCAGGAATAAACAAGGCCATGCATGGGAGTTTCTCCTGCAACTTCACCACTGCAGGCTTTGCTATACTAGTTTTCAGGTCAAATCAAATAGACAAGACACCCCTATTACCTTCAGGTTCTAACGTTCTTATTGCTAACATTTGGTTTTCTTTAATCCTGTTTGCCCACTCACCTGCTGATATTGATGGGAAAAAGCAAAACTTCTTGAAGACTGTAAGTGTCTTTCTATAATTACCAGGCAGTGTGAAAATTTGGCCATGTCTTTGTTTCTGAATGAACAGTGTGAATTAAATTGTACAATTTTATGTTTTGTGACTAAAGTATTTTTAAGCATGTGTATTTACTGTGGCTAAACATTAAAATACCAAGAAACAAGTTAATGTAGTCCCTGCATGAATTCTGAAGACTCAGGTATTACTATTTTTCATTTACCTATGTTACGCTCTACTAACTTCTGTGCTTTATTCACTTCTGATGTAACTCAATGAGAAAATTCACAAAATTTAAAGAGAATAACTACCTGGTTAAAAATGCTATTAAATGTTTGCTGGAATACAGACATGTCTTTTGGTATCTGGTAGAAAGTAGATGCATGCAGACGCTTCATCCAAGTCGGCATCTGTATACCCTCTTATCCTTCCTCAGCCTGTGAACTGTGTAGACAAGTGTATCCAGGTGTCATCAGTTTAATGGCCTGGAGAGCTTGAATAGTGTTTTGAAAGGTGCAAAAGGCAATAAACGGCCCTCCCTCGCAGTGTTGCTGAGTGGCCCGCTCTAAGCAAAAACTGCTGCTGCCTCCGACAGCTGGGCAGCATCTATCGTATACCTAAAACACAGTTTTGAGGCATTTGAAAAATCCTTTGATGTTGGATTAACCAGAAAATTATAGAAAATCACCTTTTACCCTTATTACTTCACAACATTTGCTAGTTGCCCGGTCATTTAAGCACTGTCTAGATCAGGGGTATCAAACTCATTTTCACGGGGGGCCACATCAGCTTCACAGTTGCCTTCAAAGGGCCAAATGTAATTTTAGAACTGTATAAATGTAACTACTCCTTAACAGTTAAGCCAGAGCTCGGCGCTGCCACCAGGTAGAAATGAGGTGCAGGGCCAGATAAAACAGGGTGGAGGGCCATGTGTTTGCCACCCATGGTCCAGATGGTAAACTCCTGGCAGTTAGGAGTGGCATCTAAGCCAGCTCTGTTGACATGTAAATAGAAGTTGTAGGTCTGAAACCACCAGACTTGCACCTCTGTTGCTTGCAGAAAAGCACAAAAAATTGGGCTGAGTCACTTCTAAGAATTCTCTTACCTACCACCTATGTCCACTGTTCTCTGGGTGTGAAATTCCAGGTTTCTTTCTATCATCCCAAACTCTATACTCCTAGAGCCTAATGGATCACTCAAAGGTGAAGCTGGTCCAAATAAAAATAATTTTGATAATAATGTAAACATAGCTAACATCACTAAACCATTGTAGTAATGGCATGTACTAAGCAGTTTACAGCATATTTTATTTAATTTTTCAGTGAATCTAGGTAGTAGATACTACTCTTAAACCCCATTTTCTCTCTAAGGAAACTAGGACTTAGAAGTTAAAAAACTTGCTTGAAGTCTAAAAACTGGTAAAAAAAGAAACAAACCGGTTCTTAGCCACGAGACCAAACCACTAAGCAATACTGGACACCGAGAGAGCTGGAAAATGAGGGCTCTGTGCTGTTGTGGAGGCTAAGAAGAGCAGCGGGCTTATCGAAGATGAGGAGGGGGTGGATCTTGCTAAAGGGAGGGGAAATCGATACTGTCCAGTGTCCCACATGTAATAGGTTGCACAGTAAGTAATGACGACAATGGGTTCAGCCTTTGATCCGTATTTTAGGTGTCATTTGGATACTTAGTAAAAGATGTCTGGTGGACAGTACAGGACTGGAGATAAAGCAAGAGAAGAGAACCATGTCTGCAGAGCTGTGAGACTTGGACATGGAAGTAATAAATTTAGCCCTGTCGACAATGAACCACAGTAAAGACAGACAAGGGCAGAGGGCCATTGTTAAGCCTAGGGAAGCACCTGGTTGGCAGGTGGGAGAGATTTCGCAAAGGAAGCACAGTGCATGGCCAGGGAGGAAGGGGGATCTAGAACGTGAAAAACTTCAGTGACTGAGGTAACTTTTGTTCCAGGGAGGCGCTATACATTGTAAAATGTTTAGCAGCATCCCTGGCTTCTGCAATAGGTGCCAGTACCACCCCAGCCCCAGAGGTGACAACCAAAATTGCCTCCAGATATGGCCAAATGTCCCCCGAGGGAAGGGGGCAGATTGTCCCTGGTTGGGAACCACTAGCTCTCCCTGGCCTGGGGCAAGTCCGCAGTTCCGACCAGGACAGTTTGGTTCTCAACTCTGTTCTGCCTTCCTAGTCAAGCCTAGTTGCTGCCCTAAGCAGAAAATAAGTTAAGACAGATGATTTTTTGAGTCCCTACCTGTTCTAACGCTCTGTAATTCCGATTTCACAGGACGAACATGGTAATTTTAGAGTGACTTGAGTGCTGAATGTCCAGATACCAGCTTTCTTCAGATTAAATTGTTCTGGGTCATAATGGTTTCCCACTGTGATTTACATAATAAATGATCATATGTACTTTGACGAGTGAAATGGAAATATTATCTCCTGTAACAGAGAACTTCCCAAATCTATTTATCTCCTAAACAAGACTTTTATCTTTGTTCCTACTAGCTACCTATATACATCCTGGCTCTGCTAAGACATGTCAAGTCTCTAATTTAACCATCTTTTTAACACTAACTTCTCAAATTTATTTGTTCTTAACATACAGGGTAGGGCCAAGTAGGCTTACAGTTGTTCATATGGAAAATAATACGGTAGTTAAAACATAGTAATACAAGAATAAACTCTGTGTTTTGCATACTCACAACTGTAAATCTACTTTTGCCCACCCTGTATGTTGTTACATTAGCTCACTAATGAACTATAAATCAGTTACTCTTTCCTAAGAAATGCAAATTTTCTTCATAACCGAAATCTCACTGAAAGGTCTGTTTGAACAAAAGGAATTAGAGGAAGGAATTTCTCATTGTTACATCAGAAAAGAAACTGTCTTAATATGAAACTTGTATTGGTAATTACTTTCCCAGACTTTTAGTGGGGGAAGATGGGCTTGGGGAGTAGTACATGTAAAGTTACCAAAAGGAAGTTGCGCTTGACCTCAAAGTTTTAGGAGACGGCTGGCTAAAAGTCGGCTGGGTATGTGCTGCCACCATAGAAATGTCTAAAAACATTAGGAGCACGTTTAGTTTGGGGTGATTTTGATAAAGAATAAATGATTGCTATTATGATATTAAATGATTTATTTCTTTATGTTATTCTTCTTTCCACAATTAAGTGGTTCAACCTCCAACCATTACTCAGCAGTCTCCAAAAGATTACATTATTGACCCTCGAGAGAATATTGTAATACAATGTGAGGCCAAAGGGAAGCCTCCTCCAAGGTGGGTGTGCTTTCTGCTTTGTTACAGTAACAAAAGTAAGCGTGGACATTAACATCGAAGTTCCTGTGCATTGCTCAAGTGTCATTTGTAGGTTCACTGTTTTGTCTCTCTGCTTAATTAGTCAGTTTGTCCTTCTTGAAAACCCAGATGATTGCATTTCTGTATTCATGCCTTCTGTGAAATGCAAAAAAATTGTGGGGAGATGGTGGAAAGAACCTTCTAGTGGCTCTAATTGACTTATGACACCAGCAAATCCCTTTTTTCTGGGCCTCAGTTTCTTCATTTGTAAAATAAAGAAATTGAATTTGATGAGTTCTAAGATCTCTCCCATCTCTAGAGAGGTCTGTAAAATGGTCTTAAGTGGGTTTCCAAACTTGACTGGGTTCGGTGAGCACTGCATGGCACTTTGGAGTTGGGGGAGATATGGAAACGATCTGGTCCAACCAATATATTTTACAGATGGGAACTGATGCCTTGATAACTTATCCAAGGTCCCACAGCTAATGAGTGGATAATCTATAACTTGTCCAGTAATATACAGGAGCTTGGGAGAGTTGGATTATTATTATTAAAATATAATTTAGATGTTTATGTAATAAAGAAGTGAAAGTTTCTAAATATTTTATTTAAGTTTGTCTATTCCTGGCCTTATCAAACTATCACAGAGTAGCACCTGAGAAAAAAATTAATGGGTACTAAATACTGAAGTATATCAAAAACTTTCATCAAGGTTTGCTTCAAAACATTATATTCTGCCATATCGCTAGAAACTCTCTAGCACTCAAGTCCTAACAGATGTCATTTGATGGAGTTCCCCTTTAGTTTCGCATTTACTCAATACCTCCAGTAACTCTCCGTAAGGCAGAATTTATTGATACTGTGGGCCAGATAATTTTTTACTGTGGGATGGGCTGCCCTGTGCATTGCAGGTAACTTAGCAGCATCCCAGTAGATGCCAGTAGCACCCACCGCCACCTCCTGCCCTAGCAGTTGTGACCGCGACTGCTACAGGGGAGCAGGGGGAAGGGGAATCCAAGTGGGCCTGGAAAACATAGTGAAGTTTGGAGATTTATGCCTCTGTATGAGCATGTTCATTGTATATTTGCGACTAGTTGTATTACATGAGCACTGTCGCTTTTATGTAAGGGAATCTTTTATATAAATAAAACTGGGAAAGAATTTCAGTTGATAATTTGAAACACTTCCTAAGTAATTTACAAAATCATCTCTAGAATTAAAAATTCTTAAAATATATTACATATAAAATTACCATGTTTAATAACCAACATTTAAAACACCACTGAACTCATAGTTCTTCCCCTCCCCCGAACCTACACTTTGCATTTTGGTAACTTGAAACTTGTCTGATTATTTGTGAAGTCATTTCTTGTCACATTTCAGCCCAGAGCAAATTTTTGTAGCTAGGTTGTCAAAGCTATGAACAATGGAAATTACAATAAAAATGCTAATGAAGCTCTAAGATAGCGTGCCTCGGAGACCTACTTTCCGTATTTCTTTGAAAAATGACAGGCAGTTCATGTGCATTATTTTTTTTATTGAGTCAGATTTCAGCTAGTTCTAATAAAGACATGTGTCTTAAAATGTGTGGCCAGCATTCTTTTGTAAGTCGTGACTCAATGAAACATTTTAGGTATGGAGCCTATTGCTTTTTACTGAATATTAAAATGTAGTGACTATTTCTGGAAACCCATAAACTGCTAGGAATTTGTTAAATAGTAAGTAATCCTGTTTTTCTGGATCATTGACAAGCTTAATCCTCTATGTATTGGGCAGCTTCTCCTGGACCCGAAATGGGACTCACTTTGACATAGATAAAGACCCTCTCGTTGCCATGAAGCCTGGCTCAGGAACCCTGGTAATAAACATCATGAGCGAAGGGAAAGCGGAGACCTACGAAGGAGTCTATCAGTGTACCGCTAGGAACGAACGTGGAGCTGCAGTTTCGAATAACATTGTCGTCCGTCCGTCTAGTAAGTGGGACTTGTCCACCAAGAGGTGGACCTTCTTAAAAAGAAGTACGGCTCTGGGACTCAGCCTCCATTACGTCACCCAGATACTATTACAAGAAAGAAATGGCATTGACTCCAATACTCTGCCTTGTTTGCATGAAAATTATTGTTCCTTTCCATTTTACCCTAAACTCTTCAGCCTAATACTTTGCCAATCCAGTATGTCTTTTACTTATAAAGTCCAGAATTAAACACGATGGCTAAGAAACGTGTTTCCTTCCCCAAATGATCTAATTATTAATTTCTTATGTGTTTCATGTATTAGCAGACTCCCAGCCAGATGGAAATAATTCAGTATGAATTGGCTAATTGAGGTCTAAGTATAATTTTTTTAATATTTCTGTTTCAAAATTTAGGTGGAGATAGGGTGGCCTCACTACCTTGGTATTGCAGTGTCCTGTACCCAAATCCTGGCTACAGCCCAAGAGCGTGTATTTAAAGAAAAGTGACCATTGGCAGTTCTGGCCATTTTAAAACCTTTTTTATTACATGTGTAACATGTTAATTATATAAAAATCAATTATAAATAGACAAAAAATAAAAATTTAAAAATTACTCATGAATTCTTCCATTCAAGAGAATAATTTTACTGTTCTTTCCATTTTTTCTAGATGTTTGTATGTGCTTAAAACAGGTTCATTCTGAAGTACTATTTTATAACATGTTCTGACTTACCTATGATATATATATTCTCATATCAATCTTATAAATAAGTATAGTTATGTAATTTATAATACTGTATGATATTCAAAGGTGTAGTTGTACAGTTATTTGTTTTACAAATTTTTGGACATTTAAATATTTTTTCATTATTTTGTGATGAACATGCTTATCACAAAATCATTACATATCTTCTTAATGATTTTTTTTAATATAAGTTCTTAGTGCCTGGCTAGTGTAGCTCAGTGGATTGAGCACCAGCCTGCAAACCAAAAGGTTGCTGGTTCAATTCCCAGTCAGGACACATGCCTGGGTGCGGGCCAGGTCCCCAGTTGGGGCGCACAAGAGAAAACAGATCGATGTATCTCTCACACATCAATGTTTCTTTCCCTTTCTCCCTCCCTTCTCCTCTCTCTAAAAAGAAAGAAGTAAAATCTTATATATATATGTAAAAGTTCTTAGGCTTGGAATCACTGACTTAGAATTTATACTAGTAATGGTAGTGAATGAAAATTGTCATTTTTTAAACTTTTAACATTGTATTTAAAATTTATTTCTTATCTTAATGTACATAAATAAGTTACTATTTTCCCAAAAGTTTAGTTTGTCTTTCTTTCTAGTGCTCTTTTTCTTTTCAGTGCAGAAATAACTTGGAAGCTATTGTTTTATTTCATAGGGTCACCATTGTGGACCAAAGAAAAACTTGAACCAATAACACTCCGAAGTGGCCAGTCTTTGGTACTTCCCTGCAGACCCCCAATTGGATTACCACCACCCATCATATTCTGGATGGATAATTGTAAGTTTTAAAAATAGGAACTTTATTTCTTAAAGAGTCTTATAATTATTTGCTATCACAATAAATCATTACCTCTTGTGATTCATAAAATGTTTTAGAGATGCTCAGGAAAATAAATGCTCATTTAAATAAATAACATGTCATTCCATTCATTCGCTTGATTTTGCCATGCACCTGCTATGTACTAGGCACTGCTCTAAATAAACCAAACAAATTTCCTGCTCTCCTCGAGCTTATATTCTGTGCTGTGGAAATAGATAGGGTTAGAGAAGGAAGCAGACAATAAATGTATGTAGGAAATGTGTCAGTTAGCAGTAAGTGCTGTGACGGAAAATAGCAGAGTTTTGAGCAGAGACTTAACAGAATGAGAGAGCAAGGCAGGCCTCTAAATATCTGGGTGGACAGGGAAAAACTGGGGCAAACCCCTAACACAGGAGCACCTGGTATGTGTAAAAGACAGCAGGGAGGCCAGCAGTGCATCAAAGGGACAGTGGTAGAAAAGGTCAGACAAGTCCATGGGCTCAGTGCAGGGCCTTTGGCTTTACTTTGCATGAAGTAGGAGACACTGAGGGAATGACTTTACCTAAAACCAAACAAATAGTAATAACATCACTCCGGTTTATGTGTGGACAATGGAGAGGACAGAGGGCGAGTGGGCCTCCTTGCTGGGAGGCCACTGCCCTAATGCAGGCAAGAGTTGACGGCGACTTGGATTCAGGCAGTAGTGCAGGGTGGGTAAAAGTTGGTCAGATTCTGGATATATTTTGGAGGCAGACTGTCTGGCACTTATTGAGGTTGGGATGGGGGCCATGAAAGAGAAGAATCAAAGGTAACTCCAAAGTTGAGAGCTGAACAACTGGTAAAATGAAATTTCCATTTCCTGAAACAGCAGAAGCCTCTAGAGAAGAGGAAATCAAGCTGTTTTGATTTATTTTCAGTT